>JBBPBX010001424.1:34775-53615 GCA_038048925.1 Garcialebias charrua
ACAGCTGGTAAGATTTATTAGAAATAATATTTTTTAATGCAAACCAAACAAATTGCAATGAATTTAACAATACTGTATCCTTTCAAATGTTTTTTTCAGAGAACTGTGATGACTCAAGCACCCATGCAGCAGCCACGCAGAGTAATTGCAGCCAGGATTACTTTAACCAAGACGATCCCATGATGATGCAGAGAGTCTCGGCCAGAGCTGCTGCTTCTCCTGAGACCTGCATCCACGACAATGTTGGTACAGCTGAGACCCTGGTGTTTGTTTCTGGCTGGCAGGTGCAGCATCCTGAAGGTGGTTGGGACTGCTTTCTCTTCTGTCCACTGCATCCATACAGAGGAGCTGGAGGTGGTGTCCCGTGTGACACGACACAGAACCTTTTGTTGTTTTGAATTAACTTACTGTTAATAAAATGAATCATAAACAACTAGTTTTTGTAATCAATTTCTTTATTTCTTTATTTTTTGCCTCATGCATGAGGACAAATCTGGGACACGATGCAGCGGTCGACTTCCCACTCACTCCATCCCGACCCTGGATATTTGCAGTCCTGAAAAGAGAAAAGATCAAAAGTTTAATCTGAGTAAATGTAACATTTTAATGGAGAAAGATGTTGATTCAAAATTTCACAGTGTCAACAAATCCCCAAAATGTTGGGACAGGTAGCAATGAACAAATAAACAAGAATTAATGTTGCATAAACTTTTTTTAAACTTTTTTTTATATAATGTCCGCCATAATAAAAGTAATAAATAAAATAATAAATAAAACATAATAATTAAATAATAATATTAATACCTGCAGACAGAGGGTAGGGTACAAAAGTAATAAATAAAACATGAATACATGTACCTGGTGAATCAGCTCTCATGTCACCTCCAAAGTGACATGTCAACATGTCTCCTTGATGCTTGATGTCTGTGAAGCACGGCTCAGAGATTCCCTGGATGTGGAACGCCTCATGGAGCTAAAAACAAAAAACAAATTTTAATCACCTTACAAACAAGCATACTGTACTTGAGAAACATTACTGTTTTCACTTTGTTGATCTGTCAAACAGATGACCCAGTGCAAAATAAATACTGCTGCCCATGATACTCATTCACCAAGTACATATTATTTTATAAATACCTTTGATCCACAACATTATTTGCAGCAAAAGAACACAGTGTCTAAAACATCGTAACTAGTACAACAGCTAAAATTACCAACAGCTAGTCTCCATTGTTTTTTGATGTCGCGGTCTTCCCTATCTGAGTTCATAAGAGTTCACACACTCTGCGGTGTTCATAAGAAGCACTAGATTTTTAGCATTTAAACACAACTACAACACAAACTAACGTTGATCAGCAACAGATGAAAACGCCACGACCTTATGTGGGGCCACACCGAAGCAACGCTGCAGGTCGCAAACACAGCACATGAAGAAACACGTCATATACTCAAAAGATAAATTATGGAATGAAAGGTGTAAAATGGTACTCACCTCCAAACGGATTGTACCCTGATGGTGTAAGGGTGGGTGAACATCAGTTTGAAGAGCTATTCTTGGAACAGCTTCGCTCATCAATGCTAATGCTATGTTGCTAATCGCTAATCCAACCCCTGAACTCTGGAGGGGGAGTGACCTTCTCGGGGGCGTGGCTACAAATTTATACTCAGGCAGCAGAGGCTGTGACGAAATCGTGCAAAAATACGTCACTGTGCGAAACCTAGACCAACAAGAAAATTAAGGTGCAATAACCTCTGTTCAACCCATAGGGCTACCGTGAACACGTTTTTAGACCAAATATTGCCGATTTTAACTAATACCCACAAATACATGAAAATTTACACAGAAATAGTGCTAGGAAACATTTTAAACACATTCTAGGGAGTTTATCAGCTAAAAAAAGTTAAATTTGGGTTTAGTTTCGCTTTAAATCATTTTAAAATAATTTAGCACCTGCTACACCTGTGTGCTGCCCACAGCTGCAGGAGAAGCTTCCTCCTACAGCATGTCAGATCTCCACTCTGCAGTGGAGAAGTGGGCATGGCCAAGAGCGCAGGCTGATGGCAGAGAGCAGCTGGAGGCAGAGACCTGAGATCACATACTAAAATAAACTACTGCTACTTGTACTACTATTCCTACTTCGCAGTTTTTCATTTATCACGGGGCTTCGGGGTACAGATCCCCCACGATAAACGAGGGACTACTGTATTGTCACAATCCGTTTTGTTTTTTGGGGCTGTTTTGTGACGAATTTTTTGAGTTTACTGTTTTGGGTTCTTTTTAGTTTGTTTGGTTCATTGTTTCATCCCCTTGTCTTCAGTTTATCTTCCCTGTTGTTCCTATGTGCTACCAACCACTTCTCCCTCAGTCAGAACTTTTCCACTCAGCCTGCCACACCCATCTACACCTGTCTCCTGTTTCCTCAGTCACAGCTGCAGTCACTCTGATAATCAACCCCTGTCTCTTTAGCTCCTCAGTGGTCATTCCTCTTTAGCTGATATGTTCCTACACCTCATCCGATTCCCTTGTGCCTCTTCAGCTGCTTTCCAGAGTCTGATCCATATTTTTCTAAGTACAGGTAACCCCCCACTTACGACTCCATCGACCTACGAACAACGGGACCTACGAACATATCATATTTAATAAAAATATGAAATTACTGTATTAAAAAAAATTTTTTTTTTTTTTTTTTGTGTTTAAATGTTCTTAATTTCATGTGTACATCACTTTGTTGCAGCTGTGGTTGTTTTAAAGGCTTTATAAATAATAATTATGATAAAAAAGATCATTTCTGATCATTTTTGAGCAATCTTGGGCAACAGGAAGTAGGTCTTCAGTTTACACGGTCACAAATTAATGTAGAACACCGGACGCCATTTTAGGTTCAGTCACTGGGGTCTCCGGTCACAGAACACCGGACGCCATTTTAGGTTAGCTGCCCGGGAGCCAGCCCAAGACTGGTGACCAGGATGGCTTCATATGGATTAATTACGAGCTGGAAACGTCTCTGTGAACTTTGTGGATGTCTCAGGCAGCAGCGGATTTATCGCTGATCGTGCCAGGCCGCTGCGCGAACACCTCCGGCCAGGCTCTGGCCTGGCTAGCTCCAGAAGCTAACACGGGAGCTAACACGGTAGCCGGCCGAAGACTGGTGACCAGGATGGCTTCATATGGATTAATTACGAGCTGGAAACGTCTCTGTGAACTTTGTGGATGTCTCAGGCAGCAGCAGCAGCTGCAGATTGATCGCGCCGCCGCTCCAACACCAGCTCATGGCTTGGCTAGCAGAAGCTAGCCAGCTAGCTAACACAGGTCTGGAGCAGCTGCGGTGGTTCACTGGCCGGCCGCCGCGCTGCTCGGCCCGACAACAATCAACGCATGGCAACCTAAGATGTCGGCTTTGACCATCTCAAAGTAAGAAAATATATTTTTATTTATTCTGTAAATGTGAATAGCAATGTTTAACATTACAGTACACTACTGTACATGCTTAAATGTGTGCGCGCGCTCCGTTAGCATGATAAATAAAGGTTGAATGAATGAATGAATGAATAATTTAAAAAAATAAATAATTTTCACCCCCTACCTACGGCAGAATCGAGCTGCGAACCGTTCTTAGGTCCCGAACTCGTTCGTAACACGGGGGTTCCCTGTACCCGGTATTTGCTGCCTTAACAGCCTTGTTTGGAAATAAAATTCAACATTTCATTTGAGTGCCTCCTGCTTGTCTGCATTTGTGGGTTCAGCCTACCTAAAACCGTGACATTGTCGTTGATTTGGTTGGTATAGGCCACAGTGCCTCAGAAGTCTACCAATATTATGAAAGAATGCTTGTTTTGTGTTAACTGCCTCCAGTTACAGCCTGAGTGATATCAAGAAATAGTAAGTTTTTTTGTTGCTTTAGACTCATAAAAAAATCCATATTATGAGACTATCAAAAAAGTGTAACAAAAAAACAAACAAAAAACAGAGTATAATAATATTGCACCCAGTAAGTGATCTTGGCGGTTGAACCAAATACAAAAATGAAATCAAAAAAGGCGTTCAATACAGGATCAACTGGACTTTATTTGTTGCAGAAAACGTTTCGACTTCTGTCCAGAAGTCTTTTTCAATTCTGAATGGAAGCTGTGAGAACGAGAAGTTTTATACAGGCTTACAAGTCACGCAAATACAAAAATGATATTTTGTTTCAGTTGTTGGCTTCAATCGACTCACATACAGGTAGTTCTTACTGTGGCAGGATGTCCTGCGGCCACTGAATGCACCATACAGGTGCTGCAATGTGATTGGTGAGTCTGGGCTTCCTGTATAAAACGGGCCCAGCCATCAGGGTTAATTACATGCCATCTGCCTTCCGGGACAGACCTTGGTGTCTGATGGCAGTGTCACGCACTAACGGGTGCATGGTCGCAATGATCTATTGTTCTTGCGACCACTGACAAGCTTCATGTTTCCCTCTTGCTAGAGGTGAAACTTGGTGTCCCTGCTGTTTGTCCTTGGCGTCCTTCTGTCGGCTATTTGTCCTGGGTGTTCGTCTACGGCTGTCCGACTGGTGTTCTGCCTCCACCTGGGTCGTCCATCATCTGCTGACTGGTCCTGGATAGTGTCCGCTGCCTGGACAGCGTGGGGCGGGCCGCGTCACGCATCCTGCGGGCTGAGTTGGGCCTAACGTCCAGCTCAACTAAACAGGCGTCGGCTGCCGAGTGGCGTCTCTTCCGGACGACAGACCCTACCAGGGTGGACTCTGAACTGTCCTATGACTGTTATCAAATCCCTCCAGGAGGTGACAGTACTCCTGGTTTAGTGTAAGAAGTGTATGTGTGTGTGTGTATGTGTGTGTACTGTATATGCCTGTGTGTGTGGTTTTTCCTGTTTTATCCGTACTGGAATGAATTGCACTTTTAGTATTGACTGGAGCTATTGCTGCCCTTGTTTTAAACTGTACATATTTTAAATTTAGGATTTTATTTAATTAAATAATTGTGCAATTTAACTGGTGTCAGTGTGTAAACTTGTCCTAAACCTCCTCTGCAAACGGGCCTGCGTGCTTTTAAAGGTAACTTTTTTTTTGGTACAACCATTTTAACCAATTTTATTATTTAAAATAGTATATTTAAACTTTTAAACTTCAGTATTCAATTTTAACCACACCCGACCCGGCTACATTACCTTGCTGTTGCATGTTCAGATGTTAATTTTTCAATTATTTGTTTAGCTATACAGTACAGTTATTAGTGTTTTACGTTTTAATGAAATGTCATGTAACACATTGTTGCAGGAGAGTAGATGAAACAAGTTATATTAATATAATTTTCTCTAAGTCGCACCATCTAGAAGTTGTTACAGTAGTTTTTATCTTATTTATTTATTATTTATTGAGAAAAATCTTGAATTTGTTTAATTTGAACTAAAAGTGGTAGACAAGGGTTCTATAAGCTTAGGAATAATAAGTATCTCACTTGTCTATCTTTGAGCAAAACGTGTTGTTTTTTTACTTTTAATTTTTTAAACAGACCTCAGAGGTAAAAGTCAGAGCGGAGTCAAAACCAAAAAGAAATGAATTCAATCAGGAAAATGCAGAGCAAAAGCTAATTTATGAACATTTAAATCACGTTGTGTTGTTTTACTTCATAATTAAACAAAAGTGTTCAAATGCTGACAGCTAGGAGTTATATTTTAACAATATTAATGCAGTTTTACATGGGTTGGACCATGAACATGTATAGACAGGAAAAAGACCACATGACCCTGCACTGTTTTGTTGTTAAGAATTGAAGCCAGCAGGACTCGGTTCATGAGAGTTTTTCATGAGTTGTATTTTTGGAACCAGAGTCTGCTCACTCAGGGCTTTAGGTCTCACCCATAGAGTTACTGTATATAAAACAACCAGAGTGGGCACTTCCTATTCCACCCATTGTTTATGTTTGTGACATCATCGAGAAGCTAAGATGGCGTCCAAAATGGACAATTGCTCACAGGCGACAAAACGTGTTTAACTAATGGTAAACCCAATGGGATCTGTATCACAAATTATTATTAAAGGGGACCACATATTGGTTTTTTTAATTTTTATGGTATGTCTGTGTGCTATCCAGACCCCGTTCATTCAATTTAATACAAAAAATAATTCTTAGATAATAAATTATACCCTTTTTAATTCTGCCATTTCTAACTTCCGTTCTAAACGAGCTGTTTATGATAATGAGCTCTGAAGTCCACGCCCGTCAAAACTCTGTCTCCGCCCTCTGTAACTGCCAGTATCTCAAATCTGTTGTTGTTTTAAAATTAGCCTTTTTTTATTACTCGTTTTACTTACTGTTAGTGCTAGCTTAAAAGATAACTTACTGAAAGCTGTTTGTGTGCGCCGCCATTAGCTGCTCCTATTATCATGCCCTCCCGAATCCGAGCTCTTCCTCCTCCTTCGGTAACAAACAGCCCGCGTAGCTCCTGCTAGTTGCATGCGGCGCTTTGGTCCACGGTTGCACATCCAATCCAGACAAACGCAAACTTCACAGAGTGTTTCCAGTTAATTTATCCGTATGAGGCAACCTAACCTCTGACCGGACCGGACCCACACTGTCCTCAAAAGCCAGCAGCTAACTGCAGCCCGATCTCTCCGAAAGAAAAAAAAAAAAAGATGCCGTGGCCGGGACGCGAACCCCGGTCATTTGGGTGCGACACCAGTGTATTAACTCACTGACCTACAGGTTCAGTTGAACAACAGCAGTCCTTCATCGTATAAGAAATACATACAACCACCTACTTTTAGAACGCTGGAGTTTTGATTAGATTTTGATGAAGTGAAAGGTATTATTAAAATAAATAAGTTGCTAATCTGAAAATATATCGATCAGTGGTGCTTGATGGTACAGACTGTCGCCCCGCGAGAGAGTGTTGTGTGTGCAGTTTTCTGCCGGCTGCGCGTTGGGAGCGATCGCTATTACACAAAAAATTGAAATAAACGTAAAAATAAGAATTATAAAGTATTATTATGTCGATGTATATATCTAGTCTCACCCCGATTTCACCGAAACAAAAGGCTTTAAAAAAAGGGGGGAAAAAAAGATGCCGTTGACAGGATGCGAACTCCGCTCTCCTGCGTGGCGTTCAAGTGTCGTAACCGCTCAACCAAACTGACAGTTGTGCAAAAGCAGTCCTTCATCATATAAGAAACAAGTCCAAACCGCGAGAGTGTGTGTGCACAGTTTCAACGAGACAGAGTTCATTCAAACAAGGTAATAAAACATTATGGTTTTACTCAAGATGTGCTGCTGGCTGGAGCAGGGCTGAGCCCATAGCCCCCCCGGGGGCTAAATAAATGAATAAATAAATAAATGACCGCCAGGTCAGCTCCAAAACTGCTCGGCAACGGTGACGTTTTTTATACTGAAGTGGGTTGAGCCGCACCAGGGGTTGCTAGTTGAGGGGCTGGACTCAGGTTTGGTGTGGGTTGTGGCTACGGTTTGTGACGTCACAAACCGCAGGAAGTGCAATCGGAGTGTTTCTATCAAAGATAAATAAATATACTTAGAGTAAATAAACCACTGGGTGCATTTTTTTGGCCCTAGGACTGTTTTTTTATGAAGTACATACCCAAAGTTGAGTAAAAAAAAACATTAAAAAGTGAATTTTGAATATGTGGTCCCCTTTAATATCTTTACAATAACTTTATATAATTAATATTTATTGTTAATTTATACAACAAGGATGTAAAACAGGTAGAGGTTGTAAAAGGAAAATATATTGGCTATAACTATTGATGGTGTAAATTAGACTTGAAGTTGATCAATGATGAATAACTGATTTTCAACGATACAACCCCAGCTTGTACTTTTTGAATAATTTGTGCTAAATTATGATTCAGCCTGTACAGAATTCTTACTGCTACACTGTCTACAGCAATATCTGCCACAGAAGCTACTATCTACAAGCTAATTCAATAAAATAGTGCTGCTTTACTTTTAAATGGCTACAATATTAGCTTTAATTCTGGTCACATTCCCATTGAAATAAATGAGATCAAACCTGCTTACTTGTGAAAGGAGACGTGTTTTCCCTTTTTTCTTCTGCTGTTGCTAAATCTGTAGCACATACTGTACAGCTTTCTAGCATTTCTACATTTTTATATACATTCTAATACTTTATTACATATACTTTATGACATTGAAATATATATATTTTTTGCATAATCGACCCTTAGGGCTATTTAGCCAATATAAACCAAAATGCCATATGCAGACGTTTGCCCTTTTTGATAATGGCTGCTGTTGCTGTAGTGCATCACAAGGTCACGTGACCAGTGCATACTCCATTTGTTTAATCTGCACAAATGTCCAAAGAAGTTGACTAAAATCTGTTTTAGCTGTTTTGGAGATGCTGTAAGTGTTGGACCAGCTAGATAGTATGTTCTTAAAGTTATTAACAATTATCCAATTTATTTCCTACTATTGGATTGCTATCAAATATTTCCTAGTACTGTACTTACCTTTATTAGTTCTAGAATCAAGATTTGGTGTTGGGACCACCTGAGGGTGACACCTGTGTGAGACAAGAAGCAAAAATCCCAAATATGTGACTCTTCAAACAAAAGTTACAGTAAAACACTGTAACTGAATCATTAATGTTTTAAAGGGAATCCGTGACTCACTTTGGGGACAGGCAGGGTTCTGTTTGACCCGAGGAAGGAGGCGAGGACGTCTGTTTATCTTTGCCTGAGGGCACTGCTGCTGAAAAACAGAAATGTCACAGGTTTCGTTCAAGTTTCAGCTGTCAGACAACAAAAACAGAGAGAATGTCACGGACTTAAACTGATTTCTACATTCTTCCTGTTGTAATTAAAAAATAAAATCAATTTTCTCTGAGCTCCTGTTTAGGATTTAACACTTTATGAACCCCTGCTTTGCTCTGCTGTTCATCAAGTCTCTTTGTCATTTCCTGTCGTCGTTCTTCTGTCTGCCAGTTCCCTCACATACACAAACACATTAAACCGTTTTTTTTTTTTTTTTTTTTTATAAAAAAACAAGTACAAAAAAAACTTACAATGTCAAACAAGGCTCGAGACTTAAGGCATGCATAGCATAAAAGAGAATAAAGGCACATAAACAAAAACAATAATGAGTTTTGGGCAGCTTACAACAGAAATTCGTTACAGATTGTTTTAGTTTTTAAAGCTTTTGCATTAGTACAATACTTTAAAGTAGATAAGTAAGAGGAAATATAATTAGAAAACACTATAAATCTAGGTTTTAGCAAGGAGAATTTACAGCTGTGGATGTAAAATTTGGCTAAGAGTAGTATTAAATTTACAACAAAAACTTTCTCACTTGAAATATTTGGACAAAAGAAACCAAACAGTATAGTTTTAGCATCAGCCACTTGAGGGCAGTGACAATTTTCACTGAAAGAGCAGAGTATTAGTGGTGCGAGGGTGAAGTGAGTAAAGCTGCCATCCTCAAAACAAATCAAGATGCTGAAGTTTGTGCTAAACCTCTGGACTCTGGTTCTACAACTTTAATAATAATAATAATAATAATGAATTCAATTTATAACGCACTTTTCATTAATGAAAATCTCAAAGTGCTACAAGGTGCAACAGAATTAAATGTCAATAAAACAAATAATAAAACAATTAAAATCAATAACAGTATCAGCTAAGATCAAAAGTAGAATCATGAGGAGGTAGAGTATGCTCGGTTGAAAAGAAAGGTCTTCAAGCCGCTCTTAAAGTCAACCACAGACTGTGGGGCTCTCAGACAGTCAGGAAGAGAGTTCCACAGGCGGGGGGCAGCCACACTGAAAGCCCGGTCTCCCATGGTCCTTAATTTGGTTCTCGGAATGTGAAGGAGATTACTGTTCTGTGACCGCAGCGAACGGGTGGATGAGTATGGAATAAAACTTTCTCACTTATACACTTTAAACTTGAAGTGTACAAACACATGAAATACACTTTCTCTTCATCTGATACACAACTATACAGTAGTATCTTTACAGAATAATTATAATTTGATAAATAAAATAATTAGAGAGCAAAACCAATGCTTACCCTATTGATTCTAAGTAAACATTTTGAGAATATTTTAACCCACATTATTAAACATGAAGATGTTTCTGTTAATTCTAAACTCTATGTCTCTACTTGTACAAGTTTTTGTTGTTTGATGGGGACAACTATAATTCTTACAAGACTTAGTAAGGAAATAGGATTCATAATTTACCATTTTCTATTTAAAAAAAAACAACAAGCTTTGTATAGGAAACCTAAACAAACCATTTGACCATTTCTTACAAATACCCAGCCTTTTGGACAAATCTCGAAAATGACATTCCGAGCAAAATTTCAGGCAATACGGTACATGTATTGTGAAATGTGCCTCTCAGAGTATGTGTTGTGGAGGGCTCTCAGATACTAGTACACCCATGTCACACCATACCATACTGTTACCATTACCACACCATTACCATACCATACTATACCATACCACACAGTTACCAATACCATACCGTTACCATTACCATACCATACCATGCATATCATTACCATTACCATACCATACTGTTACCAATACCATACCATACTATACCATACCACACTGTTACCATTACCATACCACCATTACATACCATACCATACATACCGTTACCATTACCATACCATTACCATACCATACTATACCATACCATACCGTTACCATTACCATACCATACCATGCATACCATTACCATTACCATACCATACTATACCATACCATACTGTTACCATTACCATACCATACTATACCATACCACACCATACCATACCACACTGTTACCATTACCATACCACCATTACATACCATACCATCCCATACATACCGTTACCATTACCATACCATTGCCATACCATACCATACTATACCATACCATTACCATTACCATACCATACCGTTACCATTACCATACCATACCATGCATACCATTACCATTACCATATCATACTATACCATACCATACTGTTACCATTACCATACCATACTATACCATACCACACCATACCATACCACACCGTTACCATTACCATACCACCATTACATACCATACCATACATACCGTTACCATTACCATACCATTACCATACCATACCATTACCATACCATACCGTTACCATTACATACCATACCGTTACCATACCATACCATGCATAGCCTACCGTTACCATTACCATACCATACTATACCATACTGTTACCATTACCATACCATACTATACCATACCATACTGTTACCATTACCATACCATACTATACCACACCACACCGTTACCATTACCATACCACCATTACATACCATACCATACATACCGTTACCATTACCATACCATTACCATACCATACCGTTACCAATACCATAACATACCGTTACCATTACCATACCATGCATACCGTTACCATTACCATACCATACCATACTATACCATACCATACTTGGCATACTTTGGCAGCACAGTGGCACAACTGGTAGAGCTGCTGCCTCTCAGCGAGAAGGTTGCCGGTTCAAATCCCGGTCCGGGGGCCTTTCTGGGTGGAGTTTGCATGTTCTCCCCGTGCATGCGTGGGTTTCCTCCGGGTACTCCGGTTTCCTCCCACAGACCAAAAAACATGCATGTTAGGCTGATTGGTGACTCTAAATTGACCCTAGGTGTGAGTGAGAGAGTGGATGGTTGTTTGGTGTGAGTGAGACAGGTCCCTCTTGTAAATGAGTCCCCGTGACTCAACGAGGCTAGCCTGTATAAATAAAGGTTGAATGAATGAATACTGTTACCATTACCATACCATACTATACCACACCACACCACACCATACCATACCACACCACACCGTTACCATTACCATTACCATACCATACCGTTACCATTACATACCATACCATACCATACATACCGTTACCATCACCACCATACCATACTATACCAATACCATACTATTATCATACCATACCATAACAATGGAGTCAGCCTCCCCACCATCATGAACATTTACACCTCCAGATGCAGGAGGAGAGCCACCTGCATCATGAAGGACCCTACTCATCCAGCACACATGCTTTGCCCCGCTCCCCTCAGGAAGGAGGTTAAGGAGCATTAAGTGTAGAACCACTAGACTGAGGAACAGCTTCTACCCTAAGGTTGTTAGACTCATGAATATCTAACCAGGATAATCACTGTGAAAAATCACATCATGTTGCTGCTGATCTGTTTCATGCTGCTGATCTGTCTCATGTTGCTGTGTTCATTCGTACTCATCTGTACTCATTGCATCTGCTCACACAGACTCATGTTTGTGCTGATGTTTGACGTAATGTTTTTATGCTATTAGTGCTTAGTGTATTTTTAGTTTATGTTTTTCTTAGTTAATATCTTAGATGTTATTACTGCTTTTCTTTTAAATTTTATTGTTGGATGTAACTTGGACCCTGTGTACATAATTTCGTTCCACCACATGTGGTACATGTGGTGCGAATGACAATAAAGAATATCTGACTCTGACCATACCATAACATAGCGTTACCATTACCATAACATACCATAACCACACCATATCATAACCATATCATACATACCATACCATATACCATTACCATAACATACCATATCATACCATTACCATAACATACCATATCATACATACCATAACCACACCATTTCATAACCATATAATACATAACATACCATAACATTACCATAACATACCATATCATAACATACCATACATAAGCTGGTGAAGATACCATACCATAACATAGCGCATAGCGTTACCAGTACCATCCCATCCCATAACCATACCATATCATACCATACCACACCACCTTATTTATAAAGGACTTAACAACAGTAACAAGGCCAACTAAAGTGCTGTACAATAAAACAAACAATGGACACAGGGTAAAATACATAAATCAACCGAGGTAAATGGATTGTATTTACATAGCACCATCTAATCAAGTTACTCAAAGTGCTTTGCAACACAATCTGTACCCTCATTTACCTCCACACACACATTCATACAGCACTCTACTAGATCTCTACAAAGCTAATCTGAATCTGGGGAGTAATCAGTGCTTTTAGATCACATTCATACACCGATGGGACAGGCAATGAGGGGTTCAGTGTCTTGCCCAGGGACACTTCAACATGTTACTACTGGTGGAATCGAACCTCCAACTCTTGCATAGGAGGACGACTGCTCTATAACAACTCAGCATTAGCTGCCACAAAAGTTATGAAAGCATTTATTACTGACTTGAGGTTATTTTGCACAAGATGGGTAGTACACCAAATGTTAGCTCATTCCCTTAACATTGACTGTTATGGCCATTTTTGTGTTTTTTAAAGTTGTTTGGCTATGGCAGCCATCTTGAATGTTAAAGTTTGTTACAGCTGTTAAAATGTTACAACTTGAATGTTAATCAGTTCAAGATTAATACATTACTTTCTGCAAGTTTCTTTAAATGTGTATAATGGGTCATGAGAGATTCTGTAACGGACAGACCCAGGCAAAGATCTCATTTTAGCTTCTGGTGATGGGTACAAAAGTTTTTAAGATCTCAAATCAGTCCCAACAGAGTTAAAAAACCTAATTATGTCAGTATTTACCAGTTGTGTCCTGTAGCCGTTCACACTCTTTGCAGTTATCTGAAAATGAGACCCTGGTCGCGCATCTGAACCCAGGCTCACACTGGCACTTCAGCGGGGTGGTACTCGTGCAGTTCTGAACCACTCTCAGGCGATTTTCTGAGACAGACAAAAATTAAGAGTTTAGCCACAGCTGACGATGACTCACTTCTGCGTGCACGAAGAGCTCACAGCTCTGAGAGAGCGTGAATATTGCCGAGGTAAGAAGGATGCAAAGTGTGTCTTACTTGGTGAGCAGTCTCTGAAGCAGAGCTCACACTGAGGTTCACTGTTCAGCTCCGTCGTGTAACTTCCTTCACGGCAGGGTTCGCACACGTTACAAGACTTTGCAAATTTACCTGTCAGAACAGAACAGAAAGATCTAAATCAAATCAGGATGGAGAAAAGGTACCAGGCCAGCCAATAGGCCTCATGTGCATGATGGATGTGGTCATACGCAGCATAATGTTACCGAGCAGCATGCGTCATATTCATTTTTTTAAAGTTAACAAGACAAAAGAAGTGAAAAGTTCGAAGAAAGTTTGATTTTTGACACTTATTTAATGCTGATTTGCTCAGTTGTGTAGTGGGCATGCATGACCGTGCCCGCTCTGATACACCTTTGTATTTTTGAACTGTTCCAGAGATGACCTTTACTGACCTCTCAGTAAAGCAAGACATTTACTACAAATTATTCCATTAGTTGTAATCTGAGAACATAGTCACCAAAAGAGACTATTGGCTTCTTTAATTTTATTCTAATGTAATCAAAAGAATAACATTTTGTCATTTTCATGATGTGTGCTTTTATGCTGTTATTCTGTAATGTGAAACATCACTGTGTCCACTGCTGTGTGAAAGTTGAGTGCTCAGGTCAAAGAGACCCGGCCGTTTTGTCTAGAAATGAAGAAGACAGTTAATCCGTTGTTTCATGAGAACGGCTCCAGCACTATCTGTTTTTCCTAAACAATTTCCCTCTGCTCTGAATTTCACCTTGAATCGTGATAACAAGTGAACTGCTCGACTGGTTCTTTTGGACCAATGGGAAAGTGACAACTCCTCTCATCTCAGATCTTCTACTAAGGGTCTAAGTTTTCCTAAAACAGTTGGTTCCTGTGAGGAAGGAGAGATGTGAACTTTCTCCAAAGAGCTGGATGAACTCAGTCACACGCTAAGGACACGTCATCCAGTTAAGGACTAATAACATGTTGTTATGAGTCCACTTCGAACGAGTGTACATGCTCAGAACTTTGTTTATTCCTTTCTGGAATAAGTTATCTTGAAGTCAACCAGGAGCTGACAACATTTTTCTGATGACCAACGCGAAACCAGGAGACGTTGGAAGGTAAACGTAATAACCAGCTCAGATGTACTGGCCCCCGCAAGGACCCCGTACATCTGAAAAGCTACAAGGTCTTCTCTTACCGGGCTGTCGTCAAAAGGTAAAGAGCTGTTTACAAACGTACCTGGGATTTAGCAGAAGTCGGATGGAAAGTGTCATTTCTGGTTACACTCAAGATAAATAACTTCCTCTCTTAACCTCCCAATTCCTCTTAAATCTTTCCTTATCTCCATTTCTAAGCTGGAAACTATATTTAAGCTAAAGAGCCACAGACTAAGTATAATGACATCCTGTATTTATGTCTGTTGTTACAATTTAAATGTGCTGACGTGTTAAACTGAAAAAAGATGAAATCTGTCAATCAAGTGTAATGATGTTGATTTTAGTTGATTTATTTTAAATAAATGGTAGTGTCGCCTGGCATACCAAACTAAAGTCAACGTTCTCTGTCACTTAATGGCTTTATTTATTTATCCATCATAAAGATCACAGAAATATTGGGTAAACTGAAAAAGAAAAGAATCCGTGAAATTACTATTCAATCTGAATAAGTAATTAATTAAGGATAAAGAGGTCAGCTTAATACTGACCCCCCTAAATCCTTTACAGTTGTAAAAATAAAATAAACTAAATATGCAAGAAACAGATAGATTGCAATATATTTTGAAAATAATGAATATTTGTGTATTACTTTACCTGCAGGACATTTTTCACATATCCTGTTACCCTCCTTGTAGGTCCTCTCTATCTGCTGACATTTCAATAAATCACATTATTTTCATGCAGGTCACAGAAATGCATTTGACCTACACTTCATGCACGGCACATTATTTTTTACAGTCATGAATTAAACTGAATAAGATGATTTTTTTTTTTTTTTACCGAGGGAAAGGCGAGCAGCAACTGTGCAGGTAACAGCACAGCCAAGCAGTATTGCACAAAACCCATCCTGTTTGGAAGGAAAATATAGAAAGTACACAAATAAATATAAATATTTCTCAACTACATATTTCCTATAAGGTTATAGTTTATAAATATCACTTTCGGAAATCAGGACATCATCTGCAAAACTGATTTTTAAACATTGCCTTCAATCATAACCAAAGAAAAGACGTTACCTTCGGTGTGATGCTCCTTTTGTTCTGCTTCTTGTTTTGCTGACTTCCTGCAACCTCCTTCTTTCTATCGGTTATCACGCTCAATCTACTGTGTCATTGTTTCCTTACCTGCGTTATACTTCTTCCTGTCTTTTTTTCTCCCGTGCTCATACTGTGATGTTTGTACCTTCAGTTCTCACACATAGACAGGGCCGCTGTGTGACTAATGTTCACAATTCGGCATCAAAGTCTCGTCACTTTCCATTCAAACTGTAAGATCTGACAAAAAAAATCAAGACAGGCGGTTCTTTGTACAGAAAGCACAAAAACACGATGAACGTGCAGGTCTTTGTAGCAGCAGAAGTTGTTTTATTGCTCATTTGACTGAATTTTCAGTGGATTTTAATGTAGATTTACTCATTTGTCCCAACCTGAGTTAGAGTACAACTGAATTTAAAAGTGAAATCAAAGTCATGGACCCTTAAATTCAAAAGATATAATTAAAACAGAAATGCAGTTTAGCATATTTTAAAATATATTGTAGTTCTGCTGCTTTAAACTCAGTGCTGCTTTTTCTTTCCAGTTATTATCTTTGTGTCCATGTTTTGTTACCATAGAAAAGTCCTGGTCCAATCCTTCCGTCTTAATCCTGTCCTCTCAAGCCCCACTGGTTGGGACAAATGAGTCTGGTTCTGTTTTAGGCTACATCCCGTTAAAAGGGGGTCATTCCTCTCTACTGTCGCTTGCCGCCCATCTCAGGATGAAGGATTGAACTTAAAATGCAATTTTCTGACAAAACAACATTTTACAACTAAATCTGATCATATTATATAATAATTTGGCCGACTTGGACGGAATTAATTTTAAACTGAAATGAATTGCATGTATTAGCCAGTGCCAAATGTGAAAAACAAGCGTAACTGGCAGCGTCTGTGTATGCGTTTGTTTGTCTGTCGGCAAAATATCTCATTAACCAGCTGACAGATTTTAATAAAGCTTCCAGGCAGTGATCGCTGGATGCACATCTACGACTGATTCAGTTTGAGTTAACCAAATTCAAGATGGCTGCCACAGCTGATTGACTTTAAAAGCACAAAAATAGCAAAAACAGTCGATTGAGCTAAGATTTAATGTGACAGTAGCCAAGAGTCATCCACAGCTCGTCTTTTGAGCACTAACAGGTTACATGAGTTGTGACATCGCATACAATTGCACATATGTATTTACATGATTTGACCCAAAAGCCAAAATAATGTAATTTTCAAGATTATTGTACTTTAAAACTTTGACATGAAAGGCAACAGGCTATTTGTGACCAGTCACATCGAACCGAGGACTACCGGTAAGTATGTTGAGATGGAGGCAGCTATAGTGCATGTACTGAAAAATATATAGTGATTGGATTTTGTCAAAATCTGATGAATGATGGTGAGCTCATGTATAGCTTCCTTATCTTAAAGAATGTTTTGAAGCACTTTTCTGAGCATTTGCAACGACTAAGGATGATTTTGGGCAAAAAAGCTACAGTACAAAGTTTTCTCCCCCACCACAAAAACCAGCTGAGTACCAGCTGGTATCTAAACATGGTTTGAGGTTTTCTGTTTCAAATGACAAATAAATCATTAGGATATGCTAAGAGGATTCAGACACATTTTTCCAGGAGTATTCTCGATTAGCAAAACAAATCGAGCCATATCTCTGGAACAGCTCAGGATGATATCAAAATGTAGCTTCAAAGGCCAGAATTTTAAAAATGTTCTTCATTCGTTTTGACCTATTCTGACTTAATCCCTGATTTGATGTAGCACCTGGGCAAGCATGACAGCTTTAGTGGTAGCACTGTTGCCTCACAGCAAGGTGGTCCTGGGTTCAATCCCAGGGTTGGTCTTTCTGTAAACCTTCAGCTGTAAATTGTCCATGACATGGGCATTATCCAGATCTGGTGCAGTCAGAGCAGCTAAAAACTCATGAAACATTAGTGAAGTTATATTTATCTCTCCTGTAGTTGTCATCAATATTTCCTGTTCTTTAGCTCTTAGTGTGTGAATCATTCTTGAATCGACAACACAAATACAGTATCAGAACATTTAGAGATGAAAATCTGGAATTTTGTTAATGATCAAAGACGCTGCTGACTTTTAAAACTGTTTTTCTGTTAATGTGTTCTCTTTAAATTCATGTTTGAGCGTGCAGACCCTTAAGTGTCAATGCAGTTGTCAAGCTTTACATATTATTTAATAAAAGTCACATTGTTGTTGCTCAGTTGTTTCTTTTATTCGATCTGTCCCTCATTACATGTTACTGTATGTTACATACTGTAGATCTGCAGGGAAGCTTTTAAGCCTACATTACTTTATCTTGACACAAAGTCACACACTTGAAGTTCCAGATAAGAAATAAGGATTATTGTCAAATTGTTGCAAGACACAACTTTTATTTTTAAATAAACATATATGTGATGTAACTTTTTTCCTTTATTAATAAAAAGCATTTTATCTGCCACAAATTTAGTCTAAACAGTTTCATCAGATTTGTTTGTGTCTTGTTAATAAGTTTCTTATTTCAGGTGTGTGACTATTAACGGTCTTCTTTTGCAGTCTTTAAACACATGTATATTTTCAAAGCTATATTTCAATATCATCTCAAAGCCACCATACAGTCATTTTGCTAAAGCATTGATATTTCAGATTCATTTTCCTAGTTATTTTTAACAGACTTTACACGGCAGCCACGCACACTCATAAAGAAATATCACC
>JBBPBX010001424.1:53687-77805 GCA_038048925.1 Garcialebias charrua
CGTTTTGTAGACGACCACATTTAAGAGACGGATCCATCAGAAATGTCAACTTGTAACTGCTGGAAACTAAGCTGTAATTTTTTGTTTCCTTCTCCGTAACATCATTGCCCATCTGTCCCAGGAAAAGTCTTATTAAATAAAAACATGCACACTGGTACATGCATACAAAGAAACTCCTTCAGAGAACGCAAGTAAAATGATTCAAAAAGATAATTTCCTTCATATCTCACAAAAAAAAAATCTGTTCAAACAGCAAAATATAAATTAACTCTCTCAAAGCAGCTGATTCCAAGAATGTCCGATGCACGAGCAGAAACCCATCTTTTATATTTTTTACTGAAACCAAGGGCCGAAGAGTGAAATACAAAGCGTCACCTTTTTACAGAAGAAATTGAAAGCAGGACTACACGTGAAAGCAGTGAATACACTTTGCCTGTGTGGTTTTTTTTTTTGTCCTGCAGTCGTGTTATAAAGCTGTGATCAAATGTGCCCAGAAACTAAATGAAGTGAGGCATCTGTTCACCTGAAACATGTCAAAGAAGAGGAAATACATACAGCTCAACATCGTTTTACAAGTTTCTGCTGATCGTTTCATATGATTCATACAGTTTGACTTCCTTCCTATGAGCAAACACTAAAAAATAGTTATTTACATCAAGCACCTTGGGGAAACAGCTTCTGCTATTATATTTAGTCTTTTTTTCTTTCTGCTGAGTCACAATCTGGTTTATTTTGGCACTCAGTGGCTATCACCTACAGGTATATTACATTTATTTTTAAATTGCTCTGGTCAACCATGCAGCTCTGCTTACACAACTGGTAAGCTGCAATAAAACTAGTTGTTCACAGCTCAAACAAGACACGTCGGTGTCAGGGAAGTTAGGTGCACGGTTCAGTTTTCAACATGAACTCCAGACAAGCTTCAAGAGCAGAATCATCGCTGCAGCATTCAGACTTTATGGCTAGAATTAGTTATCTACTGATGGATCTGTTCTAGCTGTTCACACAGAAAACGTTGCAAAAATAACAATAAGTCTGGTTGATCTTTACCGTTTTGCTGCTAAAACTACGTTTTCTGTTGGACCTTACCTCCAAGAGAGCAATGCGAACGATAGTTCAGATGTGGAAAAAAGTTGCGAGCGATTAGCATCTGACCTGTTACAGTTTCTTGAATGAACTCAGTTCGGAGAGTTTATTTATGACAGGATTGACAATTTAGCAATTAGACTGAGCCGAGACAAGACCAAAGAGGATTGCTGTCATCTTAAAGCAACTCCAGTTTTAAAGTGAGTCAATTTTATTATAGCACCTTTCAAGATGAAAAGCACAAGGCGCTTCACATCAGAATCACATAAAAACAATGAAGATAAAACAAATTAAGGTAAAATAAGAATTAAAGTGATATAAGCTAAGCTCAAGTCGGTGTTGACCTGATCTGACCTTGAAATAATAGTCTATGCCTTCGTTACAATCTGACTGAATGACTGTAACGCGCTCTGTTGGGGTCAGTCAGGTTTCCCTTTTTCACATCTCCAGCTCATGCAAAATGCTGCAGCTCGGCTCTTTAAAGGAACTTGTAGGTTTGATCATATCTCACCAGTTTTGTCCTCCCTTCACTGGCTCCCTGTATGCCTCAGAATTGATTTTAAAATTATCCTGCAAACCTTTAAGTGCATATGGCCTTGCACCCTCATATCTCGCCGAGCTACTTCAACCATATGTTCCTTCTCGGGTGATGAGATCATCTGATCAGCTGCTTTTGGCTGTTCCAAAAACCAGGTTGAAGCTCAGAGGAGAATGGGCTTTTTCAGTCGTGGGCCCTAAACTTTGGAACAACTGCCTCCCAACATTAAACAGGCCACTTCCTGTTTTTAAATCTAAAAAAAATAAAATAAAAAAAGTTTTCTCAGGCTTTTAACAGTGTGATTTGATTTACCGGTAGTATTTTATTGTTCTGTATTTTTATGTTTTTCTTTTGATGCTTTTAATTACCGTAATTTTTGGTTTAATAAAAAAAAAAAAAATTAAATTACTCCCATTGATTTTTATTGTTAAGCACTTTGGTAACAGCTGCTGTTGTAAACATACTTTATAACTTAAGTTGACTTGACTTGATATACGTACAGTAAATGGGCTGCAGTAAAAAAAAAAACTGATTAAAAAAAAAAAGCTATAATCAAACATCTGCCTAATTCATCTTTCCTTAAATAAATCTGTATTAGAGAGGGAGAGGAGCCCCTGAGTGTCCATGCAGGCAATGACTCCAAAGGCTCTGTCTCCTTCAGTTTTTAGTCTTGATTTAGATTAAACGTCCCTAATCAGTCGACCTCAGAGTTCTGGTGGTGAGATTAAAAAAATCAGGAATGTATGAAGGTGTAACATTACACTGGGATTTAAAAGTCCAGCCCAGAACCTCGAACTGAAAGAAAGTCAATGACCAGCAAAGGTGGAGACCTTTCAGCCAAAAGCTGAGCAGCTCATTTTGTCGAGCTGCAGACGATTCAAGGAAGTTTTCCTCAGACAAGTAAAACTGGAAGAGCAGTTGTCTACGTAGAACGGAACAGAAGAAAGTTTTCATGGTGGTTCATGCAGACGTTAGTTTATAAACCTGTACACCTCTGGCAGCTTCCCATTACATGGTTATTTACATATGCAAGTATAAATTGTGGTAGCGGCAACTAGCTGTAGCACTTCTGGCGCAGACTGCAGGAATCTCGTTAAAATTGAGAATACCAGTGTAACGCAAAACTGACAGAAGTATAAAACTTTATTTTTAAAAAAAGTATTTGATTGAATCGCTATGAAATGTTTTTAAACTGGAGTTGGTTTAAGGAGAAAGCGTTCAACTTGGACTAGCCTTTAGCTCATCAATCCAAACTGAGGCAAAGCTCTTTGTTCATACAGTACAGTACTCCCTCGCTACTTCGCGGTTCGACTTTTGTGGAATTGCTCTTTCGCGGTTTTCAATCCAAACTGAGGCAAAGCTCTTTGTTCATACAGTACAGTACTCCCTCGCTACTTCGCGGTTCGACTTTTGTGGAATTGCTCTTTCGCGGTTTTCCAAAAGTACAGTACTGTAAAATTGTTCACAACAAAATAAATAAATAAATAATTTTTTTAATGTGCCACCATTTTGTAGTTTTCTTTCAATAAGCCTATACTGCATCGCCAGTAATAAAGGACTACATTACCCAGAAGGCAAAGTCGCTTTCGGCTGAAATGGAGGGAAAGTTTTGTTCGGATCTGAAAAAGTTTGGTCCTTACAGTACTGTATTCATAATGACTTCAGTGCTCAGTGGATGCAGAGAGCTGATCAGAACTGGACCAGAACTGAACCAAGGCTAGGTAGGTCTGCCAAACTGGAACCGAACCAGAACCGAGCCGGACTGGAACAGAGCTGCTGTGTTCTGCAGAGCTGGTGAGTAAAAACTCATCACTCTCTTTTCACACTTCGTTATCGAGTTATCTAGTTAAGAAACTCTTGCTAAATAAACTTTTGCTTTAGTTTAGTTGATTTACATTTATTAGTTGACTGAACTGTTTTGGTTTGTCGTTAACTCAGAAATCTGTCATTTCTACTTCACGGTTTTTCAATTATTGCTTGGGGTGGGGGGACGTATCCCCCGCAATAAACGAGGGACTACTGTAAATCCACAAAACCCCACTTCAAAAAGATCTGAACCTTATCATTTTAAAAATTAAATTAAAAATATCACATTATTGGGCACATCTCTTTTTAAAGCTGTCCTTGTAAAATAATGTTCAAAGCGTTCCTGATCAATTTTAAATGGTGTGTTGTAAACAAATATTTTCACTTATAAAACTTATTTTACCTGGCATGTGCACAAACAAAATAGATCTGAGTGAAGAATCAAGGCTGGATTCCTGTGTGAGCAAAGCTTGCTTCTTTTCTCCTTCTTTAACATGCAACTTAAAGCATCGCTGCAAGTTAATGCATTGCACCTGCGCCGCAAACGAGAACTTACAGTATTAACTTCAACAGGTGGGCAGTCAGGAAATGAGGTGATTCACAGCTTCTGAATAAGGTTGGGCAAAGCTGTCACTTACAGTTCTCTGCATCAAAGCACAAAACACTGGCATGGGGGGAGGAGGCAGGTTGTTTTTGTATATTTTTTTGTTTATCTCTTCGTAAAATATGTTAAATAAAACCAATATGGTTATAAATCAGACTAATTGTGGAGTTGTAAAGCAAACCAAGCATGCAGCTACAAGGCAAAGTGGATATTATATTATTTGTGGACATTATTTTTAAATTTTAAAGTTATAATCAAAACAAAAGCCCTGATTGCACATTTACAGATCCCCGTTTTTTGGTTTACAGATTTAAAAAAAAAAGGTACATGAGAAATTAACTTTCTAGTGATTCTAGTGATCTTACAGCAGATTACAGAGATGCTCGTCTTATTCTAAAATGTCTGGTGTATTATAAATGATTATGTTTGCCTGTTGCCTTGCTGCTTAGTCAGTTTAAGATCTTAACTTTCCTAAATTTTCACCTTCTCGTCTCATTACGAACTGTTTATTTTCCTCCCAGACTGATTTGCACGAACACCACAACCAACGATTTGACTCTGTGAATAAACATGTAAACATGGAGTAGCTGTAGTTATGTGAGTGTATATTGCGTTGAAGTGTAGTTGAATGCAGCGGACGTCACTTGGTTGCAGCCTCTACAGTATTTAGTGGCTGGATGACGAAGTGTCAAGATCTCCCGGAGCTCGAGGAGGAAGATGGAGAAGAAGAAGACCTGTCCGTTTCTCTCTGGTCGCTCTCTTCTGCAGACCCAGGTGCTGAAGGGTTACTGACGGGAACAGAAATGAAAAAATATGAAGGAAAATGTTCCTCATCCTCTTTTAATGGGATGTTCAGAAACTTTTAGCGTTCAGCTTTTGAATTACAGAAAGACAACAAATTACTTTATATATGAGCTAGATAATAATAATAACTAGAAAGTTCCTGGAGAAACTTCGACGGGGGCTGCCAGGCTACTGCCCGCTAGCAGACATCCTGAATACAAATGGCTCCAAATGTTCATAGCATACATCACAGAGCTAAATTAAAGTCTTGAAATGATAGTAAAAGGTGTTTGGGTTCACTTTCAGCTAACATTACACCAAATTTCAGCTAAATAGCATTAAAAATGGCCGAATTATGGTGTTTTTTATCTTTTAGATAAGGCGGCCATCTTGGATTTTTTAATTTTTAATCAGGGTTTATTAGAGCTCATTCTCAGCTACTAAGTTGCCAAGTTTTGTCTCAATAGCTCTAAAAATGGCCGAGTTATGGCATTTTTTGTCATTTAGCTATGGCGGCCATCTTGGATTTTTATTTTTGTTTTTTGTACGTGATAGAGAATGTCTTCAGCTACAACCTCACCAAATTTCAGCTCTCTATGTATAAAGATGGCTGAGTTAAAGCCATTTGAATGTAGCTATGGCGGCCATCTTGGATTTTCATTTTTGGTTTCCGTACGTGATAGAGAATGTCTTTAGCTACAACCTCACCAAATTTCAGCTTTCTATGTATAAAGATGGCCGAGTTATAGCCATTTGAAAGTAGCTATGGCGGCCATCTTGGATTTTTGATTTTGATATGGAATATGATAGGAAACATTGTCAGCTATCACCATACCAAGTTTCAGCTCAATATCACTAAAATTGACCATTTTACAGTATTTTGACTTTTTTGCGTTGTCGGCCATCTTGGAAATTGGATTTTCAATTGAAATTTATTAGGGATCATTGTCAGCTACCCATTTGCCAAATATAAGTTCCATATCTCCATCAAAATGGCCGCTTCACCTAATTTGCTTGTTCAAATGGCCGCTTCACCTAATTTGCTTGTTTAATTCAAAATGGCCGACTCACCTAATTAGCTAGTTTGATTCAAAATGGCCGACTCACCTAATTAGCTAGTTTGATTCAAAATGGCCGACTCACCTAATTAGCTAGTTTGATTCAAAATGGCCGACTCACCTAATTAGCTAGTTTGATTCAAAATGGCCGACTCACCTAATTAGCTAGTTTGATTCAAAATGGCCGACTCACCTAATTAGCTAGTTTGATTCAAAATGGCCGACTCACCTAATTAGCTAGTTTGATTCAAAATGGCCGACTCACCTAATTAGCTAGTTTGATTCAAAATGGCCGACTCACCTAATTAGCTAGTTTGATTCAAAATGGCCGACTCACCTAATTAGCTAGTTTGATTCAAAATGGCCGACTCACCTAATTAGCTAGTTTGATTCAAAATGGCCGACTCACCTAATTAGCTAGTTTGATTCAAAATGGCCGACTCACCTAATTAGCTAGTTTGATTCAAAATGGCCGACTCACCTAATTAGCTAGTTTGATTCAAAATGGCCGACTCACCTAATTAGCTAGTTTGATTCAAAATGGCCGACTCACCTAATTAGCTAGTTTGATTCAAAATGGCCGACTCACCTAATTAGCTAGTTTGATTCAAAATGGCAGACTCACCTAATTAGCTAGTTTGATTCAAAATGGCCGACTCACCTAATTAGCTAGTTTGATTCAAAATGGCCGACTCACCTAATTAGCTAGTTTGATTCAAAATGGCCGACTCACCTAATTAGCTAGTTTGATTCAAAATGGCCGACTCACCTAATTAGCTAGTTTGATTCAAAATGGCCGACTCACCTAATTAGCTAGTTTGATTCAAAATGGCCGACTCACCTAATTAGCTAGTTTGATTCAAAATGGCCGACTCACCTAATTAGCTAGTTTGATTCAAAATGGCCGACTCACCTAATTAGCTAGTTTGATTCAAAATGGCCGACTCACCTAATTAGCTAGTTTGATTCAAAATGGCCGACTCACCTAATTAGCTAGTTTGATTCAAAATGGCCGACTCACCTAATTAGCTAGTTTGATTCAAAATGGCCGACTCACCTAATTAGCTAGTTTGATTCAAAATGGCCGACTCACCTAATTAGCTAGTTTGATTCAAAATGGCCGACTCACCTAATTAGCTAGTTTGATTCAAAATGGCCGACTCACCTAATTAGCTAGTTTGATTCAAAATGGCCGACTCACCTAATTAGCTAGTTTGATTCAAAATGGCCGACTCACCTAATTAGCTAGTTTGATTCAAAATGGCCGACTCACCTAATTAGCTAGTTTGATTCAAAATGGCCGACTCACCTAATTAGCTGGTTTGATTCAAAATGGCCGACTCACCTAATTAGCTGGTTTGATTCAAAATGGCCGACTCACCTAATTAGCTGGTTTGATTCAAAATGGCCGACTCACCTAATTAGCTAGTTTGATTCAAAATGGCCGACTCACCTAATTAGCTAGTTTGATTCAAAATGGCCGACTCACCTAATTAGCTAGTTTGATTCAAAATGGCCGACTCACCTAATTAGCTAGTTTGATTCAAAATGGCAGACTCACCTAATTAGCTAGTTTGATTCAAAATGGCCGACTCACCTAATTAGCTAGTTTGATTCAAAATGGCCGACTCACCTAATTAGCTAGTTTGATTCAAAATGGCCGACTCACCTAATTAGCTAGTTTGATTCAAAATGGCCGACTCACCTAATTAGCTAGTTTGATTCAAAATGGCCGACTCACCTAATTAGCTAGTTTGATTCAAAATGGCCGACTCACCTAATTAGCTAGTTTGATTCAAAATGGCCGACTCACCTAATTAGCTAGTTTGATTCAAAATGGCCGACTCACCTAATTAGCTAGTTTGATTCAAAATGGCCGACTCACCTAATTAGCTAGTTTGATTCAAAATGGCCGACTCACCTAATTAGCTAGTTTGATTCAAAATGGCCGACTCACCTAATTAGCTAGTTTGATTCAAAATGGCCGACTCACCTAATTAGCTAGTATATTGCCTTGTATATTGAACCAAAATGGCGCCCTATGTAACTCAGTTTCTCTGAAAAGTTAAGTCCCATTCATTTCCTATGGGAAATTTGCGATTTTTGTTAGCAAAATATTTTGC
This sequence comes from Garcialebias charrua, assembly GCA_038048925.1. Taxonomy (NCBI): domain Eukaryota; kingdom Metazoa; phylum Chordata; class Actinopteri; order Cyprinodontiformes; family Rivulidae; genus Garcialebias; species Garcialebias charrua. The sequence goes on from JBBPBX010001424.1 coordinate 61,686, forward strand.
AATGGTAACTCCGATTGCTTAGAAAAGTAATAGCAATCATCTCGGAGTCGGGCCGGTCGTTTTGATATACCTTGTAACTTTTGTGGGGGTGCATGTTACGGTTCGGGCCGCATTAATGTGGATGGATGAATAATAAATAAAGAAAGAAAGAAAGAAAGAAACCTAGCCTGGTTGATACCAGACCCATGTCCTTCACTTCGCTTTGGACTAGGGTCTGGCATCTCTGCCATAGACAACGATTTCTCCTGGAGATTTTTGAATGGACCAATCAGAGAACAGGAGGCAGAGTTTTGTTAGTTTAGCCTGACGAGGTCCAGGCTATCAGATAAATTGCTCAGAAACCACTCGGTGGATATTTTTTCTGCCACCAGTGTGTAATTATATGTCTTTAATTTACTGACTGTTGGCCTAGATGAAACATTTGAGATAAAATTCGATTTTTTATCATTTATTTTCGTAGCGCACCCGAGGCTGTTTGGAAAATATCAAACCGAAACTATTTAATATCCAGCAGATTTGACCATTTCGTGAATTGATTTAGGAACTGTTAAGCTCAGGAACACTTCTGATATAACGTCAGCTATGAACTATATTTTTTCTCAGCAGAGAAATAATAGTTTTTTACCTTGTTTTGATGAAAATTCGTTCGTGGCGGCAGCCATTTTGAATGACGACGTCAGTCGACATCGTTCAAAACTCCGCCTTCTGCTCTCTGATTGCTCAGGAACACTTCTGATATAACGTCAGCTATGAAATCTATTTTTTCTCAGCAGAGAAATAATAGTTTTTTACCTTGTTTTATTGAAAATTCCTTCGTGGCGGCAGCCATTTTGAATGACGACGTCAGTCGACGTCGTTCAAAACTCCGCCTTCTGTTCTCTGATTGGTCCGGTCAAAAATCAGCCGGAGAAATCCTTGTGGATGGGAGAAATGCCAGACCCAGCAGTGAAGGGAAATGAGAATTGAGCGGAGCTGCGTAGGAATGGCGAGGGCCAGGCTAAAAGAAACCCTTATTGGGTGTAGAACAATAGGTTGCTTCCAAGCATTTACAATGCATTGGCAGCCCCCAATAATACATTTAATTTAAAAGCACCTTTCAGGACAGTCAAGGACACTGTACAGCTAAAAACCAACATACAGTTGAAAAAAAAAATAGCACAACAATGAGTTGAGCAAAAAAAATACACACAAAAAATGTACATTAAAATAGAAAGTACACCTCAGTAAATTAAAAAGCATAAGCTAATCTAAAAAGATGGTTTTGAACAATGAGAGAGAAGTGATGTTTCGTAGGTCAGAGGGTAGTGAGCTCCAGAGTCAAGGAGCAGAGCGGCTCAATGCCCTGTTCCCCATGGGGGTGAGGCGGGCAGGCGGTAGAGAGGAGGTAGATCTGAGGGAGTGGGAGGGGATGAAGATCTGCAGAAGGTCAGATAAATATGAAGGGGCAAGACTGTGGATGGCTTTAAAAGTGTGAAGGAGAATTTGGAAGATGACGCAAGATGATCTATGAAATGCTGTTACAACAAAGTTAGCTAACTGTGTGTGTGCATGTGTACCTGTCATCTCCGCTCTGAGTGATGAGCCTCCTGCAGGTCTCCATCTGAACATCCAGGCCCCTCTTCATCGAGCACATCTCCATGTACTCGTGCAGGTGTCTGTTCATGTCACTCTTGGCAGTGGCCAGCTCCAGCTGCAAACATATTCCAGATGTTTCAATCCACACAAATCACACGCAGCTGATTACGGTTTAGTGTTGCTTTGCTTCGTTAAAGCTTGTTCATTAGCACAACTTGATGTCAATTCAGGAGAGCTTTTACACATTTGGGAGGATAAAAGAAACTCAGTTGTTGCCAAATGAGTTCAATTTGAGGCTTAAATCAAAACAAAACAGAAAACTACCGTACATTTAACTTCTTGCAGAGTCACTGTGTTAGTCTTATTTTCATCTTTCATGCATCAGATTATTGCAAACTATGCGCATATAATACAAGCATAAAAAAATTAAAATCTGTGTATGAACAAACAAATGACAGAGGAGTAGAAACAATATGAACAGATATTGTTTAATTAAAACTTAACAAACTGAGCGTCTGACCTCGATCTGGTCAATAGTCTCTTGATATTCCTTTTCCCGGGATTTGAACAAACATTCAGTGTCACTAATCACCTTCTCCAGACAGTCCTCCTGAAAGCACAAAGCAGGGATGTTTTTAGAGTTGTTAGATGTTTGAGATTTTTGGTAATGAAAAGTGCGTTACAAATTAAATTCATCATTATTATTATTATTATTATTAACGCATGTAATGTGTGATGAACTGTAGTAAATCTTAGCGGTGAATATAAAAAGTGCTCTCCAAGGGACAGTCAGACACCAGAACCTCATCTATCCAACCACAGCTTGTCTGACGCTGTCAGCTCAGATTTCAGAGACTAATGCAGCCGTTCCCTTCAAAAAGGACAACAGACTGTAGAAAGCTGCTGCAGCCAGTGAATGAATGGATGGATGCATTTATAGGAAACAAACAAAATGTCACTGGAGTCAGTTTACAGTCAGGAAATGTTCCCACTGCAGACAGAAGCTACTGAATATGACAGAAAAACAGTCAGCGAGACAGGAAAAATATCAAAGAATTATTTTTGTTTTAAATGTCGAGCAAAACCCTTGTGAGGCGAGACAAATCTAGGTACGGTAAGCAGATGTTCATACAGGTAGTGGTCATATTTATGTCTCCCCTCTCCCCCCCGCCCTCCACTGTCGTTCACAATAAATCCAAAGGGCTGTTTTAATCAATAAAGAAACCAACTACCTTTTAGATGAACTGCCACCTCCAACAAGAGTACCACATGCGACACATGATATGCCCATTTTCATTCATTCAACCTTTATTTATTTGTCCATTGACAAACTATACACTAACCTATAGCAATGGCCCAGACAAGGAAAGAATAATTTTTAAAACATTTGACCTTGATCTGTGACCTTGACCATAAAGCTGGGGTGGTGAAAAGATTATGGGACACTAGGCCTGTCACAATTTTTTTTTTAACTACTGCGCAATTAATTGTCTGTCTCAGAAGTTATTGCGATAAACGATAATATTGTTTGAAAATTAACAGTACCGATAATTAGTCATTATTGTCTAATTTAAGAAGAAATGTTGGTTAATTTGTTTTGAAGTAGTACCTTTTTTACCACCAGATGGCAGTATAAGACTGATTGCACCGAAGGATAGATAGTGAGGGAGCGAGCAGTGTGTCTCTTTAAGAAAAATGGAAGGGAGGCCCCTTGATGTGACATGGGCTGTCTCTTGTTCCTGCTTATCGGTTCTCAAAATGACGGACGCTCTGTGTGGTTTGAGCTCTTTAGCAGAACATTTTTCACACAAAGCTTTTAATAAAGAATCAGTAAACAAGTTCTCCGCTTCTTTTTGCCGAGAAAAACAACTTTTTACACAAAGGCGTGGGTTTCAACTGTGAATTTTGGAGCTTCAACAAGACGAAGGTTTTTTCCCGAGGTCAGCCTGTTAGCTTAGCTCGTAGCTTAGCTTCTCAGCTTAGATGCTTTTAAAGTTGCACTCGGCAGTTTTTGTAGAACGTAGCACTTAGGAAAATTTTCAACAGGCAAAGCATTCTGGTCCCTCCCCACTCAGAGCCATATATGGCTCTGCTCCCTCTTGCACTCGCTGCAGTTTCTGAATGCTCCACCTCCACTACATGTCCTGTGGCAGATGCTACGAAGTTCTGTGATTATATGTTAATAAAACGTTCTAAAAAATAAAATAAAAACATGGAGCGCAGGTCCAGCACACCAGAACACCATGAAATCTGCTGAGCCTCGCGGAGCCACGTTGAACCCGAGTTTAAATTGCTCGTGACAAACTCATCCATTTCCACATCTTTTCAGTCATGGATCAGTGGAGGAGGAAGCGATCACTTGACTTTTCGCAAAAAACAAAAGAAAAGTGAGAAGTGAGAAGCTCTGTTTTTATTGGCTGGTTAAAAACTGTTTTTATTGGCTGGTTAACGGCGGGTCACTGTGGCTTTTTAGAAATGCTTTTAGAGAAGCAAGGGGACTATAGTTTTTTTCAGAGATTACTTTGTCTAACATCAGTCTGTCAGGAGATAGTGACAGAGTGAAGAAATATGTTAAAAATATATTTTTAGACAACTTAGACTGCAATACAGAACTGCAGACTGCAGCTTTAATGATCCAAAAACAGGATTTTGGACGGTTAAAACAGATTTTAAAGAGAAAAGAGAAAGGGAGGGGTCAGTGAAGAGCACCGGAGTTGAGTCTTTTGTCATCCAGTGTCTTCAGTAGAAAGACAGAAACACGAAGAAACGATAAAGCCGATAAATGAAAATGAGGTCGATAATTTTAATTTATCATGCAATTAATTGATTTATTGTTTATCGCGACAGGCCTATGTGACACATCATGTGGTGTTGATGCACATGTGTATGAGATTGCATTAAATTATCTTGAGCAGATCAGATGTTATGGCCCAGACATGCAAACACCTTGTATAGCACTTGACCTTGATTTGTGACCTTGAACCAAATATTACAAGATGCTACTGATACATTTTTTATGTTTAAAGTTGTTTTCTAAACATGTAGAAGTAGTAGAGTAAGCTTTACGTACAAGAGGTTTTTTTTTTCATTCAACCTTGGTTTTCTAGTTTCCCCTAGATCAGAGATCAGCTCCATTGGCAGGGCGCTTGTGGTATTTTTTTTAGTTTTTGTCAATGGGGTGATGGGGAACAGAGTGTTGCCTGCCTGCTAGCTTAGCACTACGTTGCTGCCGGTTTTTATCGATGATGGGGGGCGGAGTCACGCGTGTGCTGTCCACCTGCTAGCTTAGCACTACGTTGCTGCCGGCTTTTACAGATGATCAAAGTCAAAGTCAAAGTCAACTTTATTGTCAGATCTGCAATATGTACTGTACAGGACATACACAGGACCGAAATTGCGTTTCTCTCAGTCCCTCGGTGCAACAGTAAACATCTAAACATTGAAACACTGAAACATATAATAATAGACATAAGCATAAAATAGTAAAACTAACACTGTCCTGAGTTTTTGCATAGTGGTATAAGAGTATGAAAATTTACACCAACTCTAAAACTAAAACTAAAACATTAAACATTTAATGAACATAATACTGTCCTGAGTTTTTGCATACCAGTATAAAAAAAAATGATGGGGGCGGGGGCGGCGTCACGCGTGTGTTGTCCATCTGCTAGCTTAGCACTACGTTGCAGCCGGTTTTCATAGATGATGGGGAGGAGATGGAGTTGTGTGTGTTGTCCACCAGCTAGCTTAGCGCTACATTGCTGCCGGTTTTTATCGATGATGGGGGGCGGAGTCACGCATGTGTTGTCCACCTGCTAGCTTAGCACTACGTTGTGGTCGGTTTTTATAGATGATGGGGAGGAGACGGAGTCGTGTGTGTTGTCCACCAGTTAGCTTAGCGCTACGTTGCTGCTGGATTTGATCGATTATGGGAGGCGGGGGCGGAGTCACGCATGTGTTGTCCACCAGCTAGCTTAGCACTACGTTGCTGCTGGTTTTTATCGATGATGGGGAGGAGATGGAGTCGTGTGTGTTGTCTACCAGCTAGCTTAGCGCTACATTGCTGCCGGTTTTTATCGATGATGGGGGGCGGAGTCACGCATGTGTTGTCCACCTGCTAGCTTAGCACTACGTTGTGGTCGGTTTTTATAGATGATGGGGAGGAGACGGAGTCGTGTGTGTTGTCCACCAGTTAGCTTAGCGCTACGTTGCTGCCGGATTTGATCGATTATGGGGGGCGGGGCGGAGTCACGCATGTGTTGTCCACCAGCTAGCTTAGCACTACGTTGCTGCCGGTTTTTAGATGATGGGGAGGAAACGAGTCGTGAGTTGTCGACCAGCTAGCTTAGCACTACAGTATGTTGCTGCCGGTTTTTATCGATAATAGGGGAGGGGGGGTGTCACATGTGTATTGTCTGCCTGCTAGCTTGCACTACAGTATGTTGCTGGTGGTAATTGTCAGGGTGGGGGCAGAAGTGGCGGAGTGGTACGTCAGTAGAATTTTTGCTAGCACTTTGTATTTCGCCCCGCACTACATCAGTACTGACAGTCATTGATGGTGGGGTGGGGGGAGTTTGGTAGACAGGGTGCTCAGTTCTGTTGACGGGACGGGGCGCCCCATTTGTTTAATGGTAGGGGGAACACTGGATAATTATATTATTCTATCATTTTTTTGTCTTAATGTTTTGAATTTCAGTCTTTGTAAATACGGTAATTAATAATAATAAATTAATGATTATCAAAAAAGTCAGGAAAATAAACTGTTCTACAAATCACAAGTCTGAGTTACTTTGGTATAAACATACTGAGCTATAAACAGTGAGTAACCTCCATTCACAGTTTACCTCTCCTGGTGGGTGGGTGGGATCTGGAGGCAGAGTGCATCCTGGGAAGTCCTCCCAAAGAAGCAGCGTCTCTTCATTCTCCTCCCAGGCCAGACTGTCGCAGTCATCCTCAAACTCACATTCGCGCCTGTAATGAGAATAAAACACACACCTATAGGCGCGCGTGCATGAAGTCATCCCTAAAAGCATGACGTTTGACAGATGGGAGCGCTCACAGCTGGGTCAGCATCCTCTGCATCTCCTCATTGATCTGATTGGCTGAGGAGCCAAAGCGCGCCTCTTCTTTAATCCCACCTGCGTCACTTTCAGAGGTGCTGATGGCTTCATCACACTCGCTCCCATTGAAAGACAGAGGGGTTTGTTTACGCCGGAGACTCAAAGATGACTGGTTGTTTGGAACCTGTGCAGAAAGGTTAACTTCACAAGATCAGATGAACACAATCAACACCTACTACAAGAAAACCTGTAAACCTTTTGATCTGGTACCTGGTACATCTGGATCACATCCTCACAGTTTCTCTGCTGGGCAACGTCACACAGGCGAGCGGTGATGTCGATCCTACGGCAGATGTCCATGTCCACTTTCATGGCTTTCTCCTGGATTTTACTGTCCAAATCAGACAAATTCTTCAGAAGACAAAAGCGGAAACAAAAATTAAATACAGGATCTGTATATTTTAAAATCTTCAAGGTCAACGTCAAGGTTCATTGTCATTCACGTCACAAGTGGTACATGAGGTGGAATACAATTGTGACTCAGGTTCCCAGTTACATCCAACAATAGCAAAAATATAAAGTGTAAAAGAAACAGTAAATAAGAATCTAAGATATAAACTAAGATATACACTAAGATGTACACTAAACGAACGCCACACAGTACGCTAAAAGATCTAAGATATACACTAGACACTAATGGCGCAAAACAATACACCAAACAACAGCAGCACGAACATGAGTCTTTGTGAGTGGATGAGTATGAATGAATAAATGAATACAGCAGCATGAAATAATCAGCAGCATGAAATAATCAGCAGCATGAGATCAGCAGCATGGATAATCAGCAGCATGAGATCAGCAGCATGGATAATCAGCAGCACATAACAATCAAAATTGCTTTACAGTGCATAACATTTGCATTACAACTTAAACCCACTTTCTGGTATTCCAATACAGAGAACAGAAAAACAAAACAATAATTAGCTGAAAAATAATAATTTGGAGAAGAAAATCAGTTTTTTTAAAGAATCACTAGAATTAATCTGTGAATTACTGACTAATTGTTGCTTATTTCGCAATAATAATTCAAAAAGTGTATTAAAAGTTTTAGTAGAAAGGGACGTCAATTAGACAAATAAGAATTAAACGCCAAATTCATTCTCTTATTCCTCATAGGAGAATAAAAACCACCCACCGCCTTTCATGTGCGAAATAAAGACGGTCATACACAGTTTTCGATGATACGGCGAGATGTCACACACGGTGTGTTCTGAATGACTTATATTTGAGTTAGCTAATCTTAAACTGGATTGACTCCTAACAATCAATCATTACTTTTTGAGTTCCATTTAAATCTGTCCAGTGTTTCATTAAATATTTTGCTAACAGACAAAGGTGACTTCAATGGAATTGTTAGACAAAGATCTCACACAATGGTTAGAACTTAAAGTATGTGTTGTGAATGACTCTCAGCTACATACTGTTTTACCACAATATCTGTAAAACTGGAAGAATCACAGCCATTTATGTGTTCTTTAAAGTGAGTTGGCTGTGGCGGCCATATAGAATTGGCTGAAAAAGTTGATACCAGTTGTGGCCGTAGATCCAGTGGCCCATCCCCGAAAGTTTCATTATGATCCATTCAGTGCTTTATGGTATATTTTGTCAACAGACAATTGACTGCAAATACTTGATGGCAATTTTACATCAAGCATTTTGCGCAGTCTAGTTGTGCTTAGGGCAGCACAACTGGTAGAGCTGCTGCCTCTCAGCGAGCAGGTCCCTGGTTCAAATCCTGTTCCGGGGGCCTTTCTGGGTGGAGTTTGCATGTTCTCTCCGTGCATGCGTGGGTTTCCTCTGGGTACTCCGGTTTCCTCCCACAGACCAAAAACATGCATGTTAGGCTGATTGGTAACTCTAAATTGTCCCTAGGTGTGAGTGAGAGAGTGAATGGTTGTTTGTCTCCATGTGGCCCTGTGATGGACTTGCGACCCGTCCAGGGTGTACCTCGCCGCTCGCACAGTGATTGCTGGACATGGGCACCGGCGACCCCCGTGACCCAAAATGGAAGAAACGGGTAAAAGTAGGGGTTGAACGAGTACATAATTTTTTAACTCGACATTAACATAATAAAGCTTGAGTAGAACTTGAGTAGTTGATGAGGTCATAGGATCTTAAGATACAAAAAAAATAATTAATAAATACGCAAAAAAAACGTTATTTATTATTTACAAAAAAAAAAAGACCAACAAAACATTGGCCCTCATTCACGAACCGTTCGTACGCACAGATTTGTTCTTAAACTGTGCGTACGAGTGATTTAGGATCATTTGCGGCATTCAACAATGTTTTCGTATCCTACGATTTTTTTCAGATACGAACAAAATTTACGAGTGGTCCGGACCTGTCGTATAATTTAGGAGCGTCAGTCTGCTGTCATCCAGACGGATCTTCTCCACGAATAACTTCATATTTCGTTATTTAGAAAATATTTTGGGTTTAAAAAAATCACGCACCATAATTATTCTTGACAATAGGTTATTCTGTTTGAATTAGAATTATAATTTTAAGTTTAATTTGTCTGGTGTGTCGCGCAGGCTTCAGTGAGTCGTGCGCTCCCCTTGGTCATCAAAGCCCTCCTCATATTAACACCCAGGTACATAAAATTCCCATACACCGCCGCAGAACAAGTACGAATTAAGACTGATTTTCATGCTATTGCTGGACTGCTGTGCCAAACACCATCGGAGCAATAGATTATTATATCTGATTCGAAATATAACCTGCAGAATGTGGTTGCGCGATGACCAGGAGGAGCGCGCATGACTCATTTGTGCTGCAAAACATGTTGGCACGCGTCTTGCGCAGCATGGCATTTATTGTCCATCCATCTCGGTAACGCAGACTATTCCTTGATCTCCTCCTGTCCGTGCTGCGGCGAGACGTTTGTTTGAAGCCATTTTCAGATCAAACCATTTATTCTTGATTTCTGATACTGTACGACCCACGGGACACAAAACATATGCACTACAATATTAATATGAAGTTAACTGTAGTTTCGAGACATTTTAAAATGCTTCTGTTCAAAAACACATCCGACACTTGCGGGGGGGTGGGGGGTAGCGGTGCGCCACAGCTCTTCTGAATAAGTGAAACTATAATGTAACACAGTACACTAAAATTAAAGATATTTGACCATCCGACACTTGCGGGGGTGGGGGGGGTAGCGGTGCAGAGCAGAACTTCAATCTCCGAACGCGTGAAGTTCTTCTTTTTACTTCTTGATTTAGAATGAATTAGTGCTGGACGATAATTCAATAACGATAAATATCGCGATATACTTTTATTCAATAACGATGATATGAAGTTTAAGCATATTTTCGATATTTCGATAGGATTTTACAACGTTTTTCTGTTTCTGTTCGGGTTGGAGCGGCTGCTTCAACAACCCGCCCGGACAGAAAAAGCTGTGACACAAAACGTGCGTGGTGACGTCGTTGTTACGCAGCGCTCAGTCCAGCAGCAGGCGTTAGCGGTAGCAGGCTAAAAGCTAAGCTAGTCTCCAAAGCGCGTTAAGTTTTCGCTTCAAAACGAGTCAAACGAGTGCTCATGACCGTCAGAATGTGACTGAACAAAGTTTCACAAGCGAAGAGAAAGAGACGACATCACTGATGAGAGGAAAGACTAATTCGTCGGTGTGGACGTAGTTCGGTTTTGTTAAACTGCAGGTCTCATCTGCAGCGAGTCTTACTCGGTTTCTTTATTTTGCAAAACGTGACAAAGTCGTTCTAACTAGCGGTGGGAACATCTAACTTGTTTAATCTGAAGAGTTTCCACTCGATAGAATATGATGAGAGTCAGAAGATGAAGAACAATAAAGTTTGAGCCAACGTTTCCCTGAAACTACGACGTAAACAAACAGCCCCAGCACGCTGCATGTTTTTTTATTCAAAATAAAACAAATTCATCAGAAGAAGAAAAAACACTGAATGAAAATGTGCAGAAAGACGAAAATAGTGTTTTAATATCTGCCCCTTGTTTAAAAAATACAAAATAACTACAAACAAACAACAACCTTCACTTCACCTGCACCACACCTTCCCAACAACTTTGATTTAATCATATTTTAAAACATATAAATAGTTTTAGAAATGTTTATGGTGATATCAAGTCAACACAATCCTGTTTCCTGATTTACAACTCAGCTCCTTCAAACTAGTCCTAAATGGAGGTTTTACAAACATTTACATTCCCTTCAGGGTTTAATAACTTTAAACAAATTTTAATTGAATATTTGGGGGGTAATTTTTTTTCAGTTTTATACATGACTTGTAAAATACTATGTTCAACCAAATCATAAAATTTTAATAATTTAAACTGATGAAATATTTGTTGGGTGACCATAGCACTTCCTACTAATAATTCTTGTAGCTCTTTAAAAACAAAACAAAAAAAACAGGGTTTGTAATAGTTTTACATGCTTTTCCCCAAACTTCAATACAACAGATTAAATATGGAACAATCATTACATTATTCAATATATTCAAAACTTTGTCATTCAAAAACTATTTTACTTTATACAGTAATGCAATTGATTTTGTTATTTTTATTCTTAAGTAATTTCCATGAGATTTCTATGTCAGCTTCTTATAAATAACAACACCCAAAAGTTTTATTTAATTAACTATGAATTTCAATGCTGTAAATTTTAAAGATGTTTAAAGTTAAAACTATTAATATTGACACAGTTGAGAATTTTATGGCAAGAAAGTTCATGCTCAATAATCCACGTACCAAATCCAATAATTTTCAGTCGGGTCATCTGGACAGTTTCTTTTTATAGAAATTGGATGGAGGATGGAGGGTGAAACGTTTCTATAAAAAAGAAACTGTCCAGATGACCCGACTGAGAATTATTGGGTTGAGAAGTTTATGTTTATTTGATGGTGATTTCCATCTTTTTGGAGGCTAAATACAAATACAAGGAGAACATTAATTTATTTGTATAGTTTATAGTTTTTTTTTAGGCTTTTATATTGTTTATATCGATATCGAATTATATCGATATCGACCGAAATTAAGAACTATATCGTGATAAAAATTTTGGCCATATCGTCCAGCCCTAGAATGAATGGACACTTCCTGCTGTCAAAAGGCAGGAAACGTGGCCTTATATGGTGTTTTGAGGGGTGGGAATTATGTAAATGACCTCTCCGCGAGCACGCGCAGGTGAATAGAACAGGTGTGGGATTCATTAAATTTACGCAACCCGTTTACACACGTTTCCTGTGGATAGAAGACTTTGTTGAATCTGACGTGGCATGTTCGTACGAACGCTTCGTACGAACAGAAGTAGGAGAAATTTAGGATAAAAATACGAACATTTTCGTGAATGAGGGCCAGTGGGAGCATATATTATGCTCCTACCATTTATCATACTGCAAATAAGTCACAGGAAAACCAAAACTGTTAGTTATTATTATTAAGCTGCAAAAGTGAAAGTAACGTGCAGCACGTCAAAAACAAAACTTAAAAACAGTCGGGTGGTCGACCACCCTGCACCACCGCCAGCGGTGCTGCACATTAGATTTAGTTTTAAAGATTAATATATTTATAGGTTTTTCATAGGTTTAGAGATTCATATTTTTTGCTTTTTGTTGGACCCGTTGTTACACTATATTCTGTGACCTGCAACAGTGCATGCAACACCGCCCCCTATGGTCACAATATATGGTGGTCACAGAATTTGAAGTAACACCGGTTCGCAACGCACTCCAAACTGAAGTTGATTCATTTTCTGTTCTGTAACTGCGACGTGATGACGTCACTACGAATACTCGACGTGAAATAAAAATCTCGATAGAGGTAGGAATCGATGTGTAGATTACTCGAGTAGTCTGTTAAAGCCCTAGGTAAAAGATAATGGATGGATGGATAGATGGATAGTTGTGCTTAGATGATCCATTGTGGATCCATACCTACTACCACACCAAACTTTATGTCAATATCTACAAAATTGACTGAGGTGTAGGAATCTTTGTGTTTATTAAAGTAAGTTTACGGAGGCAGCCATATTGAATCGGGTCGACTCCAAAGCTTATTGTAGATGCACATTGCCCAATTAATCTCTGCAAGTTTCATTAAAGTTTCTCCACTGGTTTATCACATATTTTGCTGACAGACATGCGCACACACAGACTCCCTGCACAGTATTTCTACTGTATTGAAAAATGAATATTATGATCTGTGTGTTTAAAAACAGCTAATTCTCATCATGAGTGCATGCGTGCATGCATGTGTTCAGTGCACCATGGTTTGAGCAGTGTTTGCTCACATTGCTCATGAGGCCTTTGAAGAGGACCAGCTCCGCCTTCAGCTGCTGCACCCTGAGCGCCAGCTCGTCCTGACAGCCTTCGCTCTCCTGCAGGTCCTGCACAGACGACAAGCAAACCGGAAAAAACACCTGTGAAGCGCTCAAACCCCACAAAGATGTCCGTCCACTGTGGACGTTTTAATGTTCTTAGCTTCCTGCTGATCTGTTCGAGCATCTTGCCACACTGAGGTCTTTTCATTCTGTGGTTTTTGTCATCTGTTTTTACCAGGCGGTGTGGTGCTGCCACCTGAATGAGGTCAGGTAAAGATTCCTGGCAGTACATGCAAACTTTTTATGAAAACCTGCACACGTATGCACATACAGGAAATGAAAAAACAAACAAACAAGTGTATAAGAACACACAGCTGAAGGAAGTGCGTATATGACAGTTTGATGATTTGTGATAAGCACGCAGGCTGCGTTTAACAGATTCAATTCAGTTTACCGGTATATAGCGCCAAGTCACAACAGAAGTCATTTCAGGGCACAACCTAGCTCCATCTTATATTACAGATCTTATTGTTCCATATTTTTCTAACAGGGCACTTTGCTCTCAGACTACAAATTTACTTGCGGCTCCCAGAGTTAGAGATATGATCTCTCCCACTAACTCCAGTTAAGACTCTGGCAGCAGCATTTTGGATCAACTGAAGACTTTTTAAAGAAGTTTTTGGACACCCAGATAACAAACCATTGCAAAAGTCCAGTCTAGACATGACAAATGCATGAACCATTTTTTCTGCATCATTTTTAGACATGTTTCTAATTTTAGTGATATTACGCAGGTGGAAGAAGGTGGTTCTAGTAACGTTTTTAATGTGGGGGATAAAAGACATGTCCTGATCAAAAATAACACTAATATTTTTAACATTAGAACTGGAGGCCAGATTAATGTCATCCAGAGAAAGTAAAAGATTGAAAAATGTACTGTATTCCGAAGATGCTCAGGTCCAGAAACCAAAACCTCAGTCTCGTTTGAGTTTAAAAGCAGAAAATTTAGGATCATCCAGGTTTTTATATCTTTAAGACATGCTTGTAGTCTAAATAACTGATTATTGGGTTTCATAGAGAAATATAATTGTGTATCATCAGCATAACAATTAAACGGTTTCCCATGCTGTTTAATAACTTTACCTAATGGAAGCATATATAAGGTAAATAGTATTGTTCCAAGCACTGAACCCTGAGGAACTCCACAACTAACTTTGGTGTATGATGAAGATTCTTTATTTACATTTACAAATTGAAATCTATGAGATAAATATGATTTAAACCAATTTAGAGCCATTCCTGTAATCCCAATATCATATTCAAGTCTTTGTAGAATATTATGACCATCAGATATTTTGCTAACAGACATGACTGACCCCAAATTATTTAACTAGTGGAAATTTGGAGATGTGAAGATAAAAACAGCTACAGCTCTTATAAATCTACAAAATATTTTTCAATCAGAGCCACATGGATCACAAAGGATCTTATCAAACAGCTGAAGTATAATCTGTATTATTACATTACTATGGCAAAATGTTATACCCAAATGGTTTTGTTTAAATGTTGTGATTTTGCTTTCTCTGCCTAAAATATCCGTTAAAAATCTGAATAATTCATAATATTACCTCTTGTAGGTCTACAATCTTCTGCTGCAGATCCGTCCTCATCGTGTATTCTTCCTCCCATCTAAAAGAAACACAGATCAGTGTAAGTTTTTGGTTTCAGGTTTGATCAAACGCAAAGAACAAACAGGACTTTAAAAGTCTCTCATTGGAAAGTAATCATTAGATGTAACCATAACTCTCAGTTTTGTAGTAAGAACTGAGAGTCATCCCTAACACATAGTCTGAGCACTAACAGCGGTGTGACAAAGTTAGACCGAAACAACCACTACTGTACACTTCATAATTTCTCATCATCAGATAATTTTAGCTTTAAGAAAATGAAAATACAGTAACAATTGTTTTTTCAATAATTACATTATATTAGGTGTGCAGTGGAGAGCATCATGTGCTCCAGCATCAACGTGTGGCATGGAGACTGCACAGCTGCAGAAAGAAAAGCTTTGCAGAGAGTGGTGAAGGCTGCACAGAAGTCTGTTGGAGTCTTTCTCCCCATCATCACAGACATCTACAGTACACCTCCAGATGCAGGAAGAGAGTCACCTGCATCATGAAGGACCCCACTCACCCAGCACACACACTTTTTGCCCCGTTCCCCTCAGGAAGAAGGTTGCAGAGCACAAAATGTAGAACAACTAGACTGAGGAACAGCTTCTACCCTGAAGCTGCTAGACTCATGAATCCCTAACCAGGAAAATCACTGTACAGGTAGTCCCCGATTTACGAGCGAGATCCGTTACAACGAGGCGCTCGTAAACCGGAAATCTCGTAATTTGGAACGGCCGCCACGCTTCTCGTAAGTCCGGAAATTCGCTCGTAAATTGGAACGGTTTTGCTAGCGCGACTACAAACACTCGTTTTTCATCGAAAAACTGCTTATGAGTGCATAAAAATGATCGGAAACGTGTGTCCACATGTTTAGCTAACGAACTGTGGTGAAAAAACACAGGAAAACTCAGTATTTTTTGCGTTTTTTCCAATAATTCGCCAGCTCGTAAGTCTGGAACCTCGTAGATCAGAGCGCTCGTAAATCGGGGACTACCTGTAATGCCACTTTAATTGGACATTTGACACTTCATCTGTGCTGCTGATTATCCATGCTGCTGATTTCTTACCTATAAGCTGCTGTATTCATACCAGTCTGCTCACTACAGACTCATGTTCAGGCTGCTGTTTAATACACCTTATATTATTGCTGTTTAGTGGATATATTAGATCCTTGTATATTGTTTCTTTTTAATACTTTTTATTTTTGGTGTAACTGGGACCTTGAGTACACAATTTCGTTCCACCTCATGTTCCACATTTGATGCGAATGACAATAAAGAACACTGTACCTCGATATTATTATTATTTTTATTCTGCAATACTAACTTTAGCTTTAACAAAATTATATCTATAGCGTCTTCTGGCGACAAAACTAAAAAACTTTCAACTCACTTGACATCAATTCAACCTGCAAAACCCTCAACAAGTGAAAATACATATCGTTAAAA
>JBBPBX010001424.1:82128-103147 GCA_038048925.1 Garcialebias charrua
TACCGGATCGGTCGAGACCCGAGTTAACAACGACAAAAGGTGCAGGACTTCAAGTACTTGGAGTCCACTGTCCAGGAAAGTGGGGAGTGTGGTAAAGAGGTTAAAAAAGAGAGTCCATGTAGGATGGAGTGGATGGAGAAAAGTTTCAGGAGAGATTTGTGATAAAAGGGTGTCAGCAAAGGTCGAAGGAAAAGTTTACAAGACAGTGGTGAGACCAACTATATTGTATGGTCTGGAGACAGAAACAAAAGGAAGTGGCAGAAATGAAGATGCTGAGGTTCTCCTTAGGAGTGACAAGGATGGATAAGATTAGGAATGAGATCATCAGAGGTACAGCACAGGTTGAACTACTAGATAAAGTTAGAGAGACCAGACTGAGATTGTTTGGACATGTCCAGAGGAGGGACAGTGGGTATATTGGTAGAATAATGTTAGAAAATGCAACTGTCAGTAAAAAGACAAAGAGGAGATATATGGATGCAGTTAGAGAGAACATGGAGGTAGTTGGAGTGAGGACAGAGGATGCAGAGGACAGAGTGAGATGGAGGAGGATGACTCGCTGTGGTGACCCCTGAAGAGGGAAAAGCCAAAAGAAGTTGGATGTTCATAACGAACAGCAAGAGTTTAAAGATGTAACCAGCTGAAAAGGAAGTCCACACACACAAGTCACCTGCCTTCTTAAAAAGGAGATTTTTTTTTTCTTCATTCAACCTTACAGCTTAGTCCCATTGAGCCTCGGGGCTTTAAAGAGGTTCTCATTGCAATGCCATGAAGATTACAAAAAAAAAGTTTAAAAACATTTATATAAAGTACCGTAAGTTTTTTTTTTTTTTTTCATATCTTTGTGCAATGTCTCCATAAATAAATTTAAAAAAAGCTAACAAAAACAACTGCAGCCTTCGAAAACAGCCGAAATGACTGAAAATGGGTCAGACGTTCAAAGAAGAACAGGGGGAAAAAAAGTCTGACAGTTCAGATGTACCGGGTGTGTATTTATGTTCAAGTACCGGTAAGATGGCCGGTTGGGTTGAAGCCGTGTTGAAGTTTCACAAAAGTTGTGCGTTTGAATGCAGAGCTATTTTTTTTACTGGAGCTTCAACGCCGTGACTAAACATCTTGATATTAGGTGTGCACCGATAAATCGACCGGCCGATTTCCTTAATTTTGGGAAATCGGCCAATGCTTGCATGAGAAACTGATTTTAAAGATTTTGTTTTTAGTTTTAACAAGAATTGTCTAAACTTCATTTAAATTTCAGAGCACTACTTTGTGACCAGTTAAAATAAGTTTGTATTGTTTCTAGAATATTGTTCAAGGGTCTGTTTTTCAACAAAATAAGATTGAAATTTGAAGGTGCATTGTGACCTTACAACATCTAACAGTGTTGCTTGTAAAACTAAATTGGAATCGGCATGTCAGACAGTAGAAATTGGTGATCGGTCAAAAAACTGCAATCGGTGCACCTCTACTTGATATTATTAGTAGTAGTAAGCCTGAGAGGGCAGGAATCCCCATGGACTATGATGTTTGCAGATGACATTGTGATATGTGGTGAGAACAGGGAACAGGTGGAAGAGAACTTGGAGAGGTGGAGGTATTCACTTGAAAGAAGAGGAATGAAAGTCAGCCGTAGTAAGACAGAGTACATGTGTGTGAATGAGAGGGAGGCCAGTGGAACAAGGAGCAGAGGTCACAAAGGTGCAAGACTTTGGGGTCCACTGTCCAGGAAAATGGGGTGAAAAGAGGTGAAAAAGAGAGTCCAGGCAGGATGGAATGGATGGAGAAAAGTTTCAGGAGTGATTTGTGACAAAAAGGTGTCGGCAAAGGTCAAAGCAAAGGAAAAGTTTACAAGACAGTGGTGAGACCAGCTATGTTGTATGGTCTGGAGACAGTGTCATTGACAAAAAGACAGGAGAAAGAACTGGAAGTGGCAGAAATGAAGATGCTGAGGTTCTCCTTAGGAGTGACAAGGATGGATAAGATCAGGAATGAGATCATCAGAGGTACAGCACATGTTGAACAACTGGGAGATAAAGTTAGGGAGGCCAGACTGAGATGGTTTGGACATGTCCAGAGGAGGGACAGTGGGTATATTGGTAGAAGGATGTTAGAAATGCAGCTGCCAGGAAAAAGACAAAGAGGAGATATATGGATGCAGTTAGAGAGGACATGGAGGTAGTTGGAGTGAGGACAGAGGATGCAGAGGACAGAGTGAGGTGGAGGAGGATGACTCGCTGTGGCGACCCCTGAAGAGGGAGAAGCCGAAAGAAGAAGAAGAAGTAAGCCTGAGAGTTACCGGATCCAAGCGAACAGTTACCGGAACGTACCCCGTCAAAATAAGAGTTCCCAAATCCTGTTCCAGCAGGATCCGGCTCACATTAAGTCCTGCCTACCAGCCTAATGTAGGTCAATCATGTGCTCCAACTCTCACCAACTACTGTATAAGTGAACTGAACCATTTCATAATTTAGTTCGGGATAACCTTTCGATGTTCGGGTTTATAGTTTGTAACGAGTACCTTTAAAGCATTCAGATTTAAAAAGTTAAATGCACTTTTCTTAGGACTTTTTAGAACATGACGTAATCCCAGATAATAAAAGCTGCTGTGGCCCAGATCCGACCCACATCCCGTATTGAACGATGACGTGGTCTGATCCTGTTTGTCACATGGGAGCTGCGTAAAAACACAGAAAAATGGTTCATTTGAACCGACGACGACACCAAAACATAAACAGACTGCTGTTGGGTTGCTAGGTGTGATTTGTCAATTTACATACAGTTGTGTGTCTTCTGTCAGAGACCTCAAGAAACCCCTACTGTTAAGGTGTGATTGGTCAATTTACATGTATGTGTTACCTCAGCTTGCAATTTACATAGGTTGGTGCATGTCTCCTAAGACTGTTATAACTCCAATTGCACACAGTCTGCTCATAGAATTGATAAAGCCCTCTGGATAGAGGTCGAAACGTCTTCTGTAACAAATAAAGTCCAGCTGATCTTGTATTGAACGCCTTTTTTGATTTTTATCATGTCCTGGACGACTGAGAATCTTCACCAGCTTATATTAAATCAGCTGATGTCTTAATCGGCGTGTCAGGAGTGTTTCTATAAACCAAGCCTCCTCTGGATCTGGACTTCTCAAACACTGTTGTGTTTTATGTTTCCATTCGGCTCTTGCACTGATGCACTGGGTGTCTTTCTAGTGTATATTTAGCTCCTCACACTTCCATACAGTAGTTGTTTGCTCTGTGTGCATTTGTGGCACCAGCAACTGTCTCTGTGGTCAGCCGTGAAGCAGCTGCAGAGCAGGCTGCAGGAATGAGAGGGTTTTGACCTGACTCAGCTCCTGGAAACAGCTGATCTGCAGCTCCTGTAAAGCTCCTCTTTACAAAACACACTCCTGCTCCACAGAACCACCGCAGGTGTCAAATACAGGTGGTCCCCGACTTACGAGCACATCGACATACGAGGTTCCGGACTTACGAGCTGACTAACGAACAGTAAAGTTGTACAGAACATACAGAAAATACAGCACTGGTATGTGTTTTTAGATGAAAGTGTGTTAGCTAACAGTTTGTAAACAAGTTTCTGAGCATGTTTATGAACTAGTATGTACGTTTGTGTTGAAAAACGAGTGTTCGTAGTAGCGCTAGCATAAATTTTCCGACTTACGACCGAAAATCCGGACTTACGAGCGACACGTGTTTCGTGTTCCGACATACGAATTTTCGTCTTACGAGCGACTCGTAGGAACGGAACTCGCTCGTAAGTCGGGGACTACCTGTAAACAGCTTCTGGTCCATTTACCTGCGTTTGTACTCGTCTCTCTCCCGCTTCACTTTGGCCAGCACGTTGTACAGGGCTCTGATCTCAGGGGTGATGGTGTCAATCTGGACCCCGACCCCGTCTGGGTGCATCCAGGACACGCCGGGGCTGGTCAGGCGCTCGGCGCCGGGTCCAAACTTGCGTGTGTGGTTGTAGGACCAGATGGTCCCTGGCAGGAAGCGTGGAGGGGGGTTGGTGGGGTTGCCAGGGCCCGTGCCGATGCTGTGGGTGGTTCTGTTGGAACCAGACCCTGGAGAGTAGTCCACACAGGGGGAGGGATGGCTGATGGTGATGACTGGGTTGGTTTGGGCTGAACTGTGGTTCTCAGAAGATGCTGGTCCAAAGGATGAGGGGAGGGGAGGCGGGAACAAAGTCGTGGGCCTCCTGGCCGAGTTGTTGGTGTTGTGGAAGGGCAGGGAGCCCGGTCTGAGCGCTATGGTCCCAACAAACCCAGTCTGCACCCCTGCTTCCTGGGTGCTGCACCTGCTCTTGCAGCATCCACCTGCTTCCTGGGTGCTGCACCTGCTCTTGCAGCATCCACCTGCTTTGCAGGCCTTGTTGGCCTCCAGCGCCTGCTGCAGCTGCTTCTCCAGGGTCTTGTTCCTGCGCTCCAGCTCGTGCACCTTGGCCAGGAAGCACCTGAACCTCAGGTTGAGGGTCTTCAGGACGCTGATGTTGGAGCCCAGGTCGTTCCTGAGGGCCATGGCTGCGGGGGGGTGGTAGGGGCTGCTGCGGTGCGAGAAGGGTGACGTCAGGTCGGACTCACCCAGCAGGAGGAGGGACGGGTCCGGTCCACCGAGCACGGCTTCGGGCAGGAGTCCCGAGGGGGAGTCCGGGTGTCCTTGGCTGTGCTGCGGGAGCTGCGGGAGGTGCGGGCTGCCCCCCAACAAAGGATTCATGCTATAGTATTCAAAACTGAAGCGCTGCAGATCTGGCATGAACACGGACAGGCAGTCTTCCTACACAGGAGGAATATAATCTTTAAATACACACTTTGAAGCCGCAAGCACGAGGCGCGCCAGCGTTTTATCTGGTTATATAAGAGTTTCAATGTGAAAAGCCCTGACGTCCACTCTGACGGTGCACAAAGACAAAAACAAACGAGCCGGGGCGGCTGACGATTGAATATTTAACTAATTAAACGTTAAAAATAAATAAATAAATAATAATAAATAAATAAAAGACGCAGAGCTTGAATGAATAAGAAAGAAATCCAGCGTCTCTGCGGCGGTGAAGTCCAGATAAAGATGTAACCGCAGGAAGAAGGAGAGAGCTGCAGGACTGGAGCCTGCTGCCGTAAAGACTCGAGTGGAGGCGCACAAGGATTCTTCTGCCTCCTACGGTGGCCGTAAGGCGTAAACAACATTTGAAAAAACAGAATCACTATGTGATTCTGTTTTCTGTACAGTTTACCATCACTATTTCAGCCACTGTTTAACTGTTTTATACTCATTTTAGTTTTTTCAGCCACTTTTTTAAGCCTTTTCTTTCTGTTTTTTTTTTCTTTTTTTTTTTTGAGCTAATGTTGGATTTTACAGGTCCGGATGTTTTCACTACTGTTTTGTTGTTGTTGTTGTTGTTGTTGTTGTTGTTGTTGTTGTTGTTGCTCAATTTTGCCTCTTTCTTATTGAGCAAACGTGTTCTTTCTACTTTCCTATGCTAATTTAAGCTTGTTTTACTTTATCAGCTACTTTTTTAAGCAAATGTTTGCTGTTTTCAGATGAATTCAAGTTTTACTTGGTACTTATGCTACTTTCAGCCTAATTTATTTATTTATTTATTATTTAGGGCTCAGAATAACGCATTAAATATCCAAATGCATTTTGTTAAAAGACAAAGTTGTTATAACCTTAAGGGAACAGAGATGTTTATAAAACCACAATTCAGAACTAGTTTGAAGGGACGTTCTACCCGAATTAGATTATGGAATGGTTTGGAGAATGTAGTTAAAAATGCCAAGTCAATGTTTACATTTAAGAAAATGATCAAAATGAATTTGTTTAAAAAAATGAAATGACGTATTGTGTATTGTATTAGTTAGAAAATTAGAAAGAGTTAGTCATTTTGTACTGCTGGTGGAAGATTATTATTGTTTAATCTGATTGTTTGAAAAAAAGGGCAGATATAATAAGATTTATTCTTCTTTCTGCTACCTTTCATTTTTTATATTTTGTACGTTATCATTTATCAAAGTCAAAGTCAACTTTATTGTCAGAACTGCAATATGTACAGGACATACACAGGACCGAAATTGCGTTTCTCTCAGTCCCTCGGTGCAACAGTAACCATCTAAACACTAAAACATTTAATAAACATAAGCATAAAATAGTAAAAGTGTAACACTGTCCTGAGTTTTTTCATAATAGTATAAAAGTATGAAAATTTACACCAACACTGAAACACCAAACACCCCTAAAACACCAAACACCCAATGAACATAAGCATAAAATGAAATAATAAAAGTGTAATACTGTCCTGAGTTTTTGCATAGTAGTATAAAAAGTATAAAAAGTATATCTATAAAATAAACTGAAGGTTCTAGCATTGACATTTGCAAAGAGTGGCACAGCAGCATATAAGTTAATGTACACAGTATATGTATGAGGTAGTTGATGTTGGTATATAGGCAAAGTGGCATTTGCAGTGTGATTGTCTTGTATTGTTTCTTTTGTAAAAAAAAATGAACAAATTTAATAAACATATAAACAAACAGATAAACATATAATTTTTTGCTCATTTCAGCTTCTTCCACTTCCTTCTGCTAGTTTAAGCTTCTTTCTCCCCACCATCACATACATCTACACCTCCAGATGCAGGAAGGGAGCCACCTGCATCATGAATGATCCCACTCACCCAGCACACACACTCTTTGCCCCACTCCCCTCAGGACGGAGGTTGAGGAGCATCAAGTGTAGAACCACTAGACTGAGGAACAGCTTCTACCCTGAGGCTGTTAGACTCATGAATAAATAAATAATAAGAATAATCACTGCAAAATATCACATCATGCTGATGCTGATCTGTTTTCTTGTTGCTGTGTTCATCTGTGACCATCTGCTCATACAGACTCATGTTCGTGCTGCTGTTTGTAATGTTTTTCTATTACATTAGTGCTTAGTGTATTTTTAGTTGATGTTTTTCTTAGTTATATCCTAGATGTTATTACTGTTTTTCTCTTACATTTTGTTGTTGGATGTAACTGGGACCTTGTACATAATCTCATTTCATCACATGTACTACATGCGGTGCGAATGACAATAAAGATTCTCTGACTCTCTCTGACTCTCTTTCTGCCTTTTCAGCTAATTTTCAGCTATTTTGTTGTTGTTGCAATTTTCAGTTTATTTTACCTGTAGCTGTTTTCCTAATTTTTGTGCTAATTTCTGCTTATTTAAACCTAAATCAGCAAATATGTGTTCTTTCTGCTTTCTTCTGGTATATTCTTCAATTCCAGTTCCATTTCAGCATGTTTTTAGCTAATTTCAGCTGTTTTTCAGCAAGTTCTTCAGCAATCACACTGCATTTTCACAGGAAATGAAATTTCACTAGTTTAGCTTGTAACAGTTATGATTTAACCTATCTAAACAATATTTAAATGTTTAGTAAAATTAACATAAGAAAATGAAATAAAAGTTGGATGACGTTTTCAATATTTAATATTTTGAATCTCATAAGAATTTAGCATCTTAAAATTATGACTTGAGATTTCATGACTTAACAGAAATAGGATTTAGCATATTTTATTTATAACTTATCTTGTAGATGGCCAAGCATCATTCAATGTGATTTAGCATCAACTTTGCATCTCATTATTGATGTAGCATCTTTTATAGGACTCAAGTGCTACCTAATTGTGATCTAACATTTCATAATTATATCATTCATGAACAATTTTAATCACAATTTTTGTATTTCATGGGTAATACAGCAGATAAGGTGGGAGTGCCCCAGGCTGCACCAGAAATGCTGCAGTTAGCCACTTCTATTTGTGCATACAAATATGAAAGTGGACGAGCTGCTATCCGATTAAGCTGCTCACAAAAGATTTCATGAAACTGAAATACTTGATATTTTATTATTATTATTATAAAGATCTTGATTAAGCTTTGCATCTTAAACTGAAGTCACTATTTGGATACGTTTAAGATGGCAATGTGAAGAAGCAGATTCATTTTTAAAAATGTGACTCTTTGAATTTACATCCACCTCCACAGTTCCAAACAATAAAAATATTCAGATAATTCAACGATTGTAATCCTACAGGAAGTGTGGAGAACAGTTTCACTAAAGCAAGCATCTTCATTGTTTAATTAACCAATCCAAAGCTCATTTATTAATCTCAAGGGAGCCACTTAATTTAAAACATTGTGTGTGGTGTAGGGGTGGGCGATATGGCTCAAACATTATATTGTGATATTCCAGAGCATTCTGACGATAATACATTTCGTGATATAACAAAAAAAAAAAGATAGTTATTTATTTGACAAAATTAACTTAATATGTTGCTTTGCAGTATTCTATAACATAAAAAAACTAGGGGTAATTTTACTGAAATCACTTTATTTAGTAAAGTTTCCGTCTCAAAGTATAAAAATGATCCTTCTGTTATTTAGATTGAAAAAGTCTGCACAAAATATAGAACAAAAACCACCACAAAAACGAAAGTGCAGGTGCACTTTCCCAAAACAACTAAATAAAATGAAGCTTAATTAAGATCTGTTGGGCATGAATGAAACCTACAACAAAATATATGTTGCCTTTAAATGAACTAGAACTTCCAGAACGTGTAACAAGGTGATCAGCTGACCCTGAAGCTTGTTGGTGTTTCAGCTTCATCTATTCCTGCAGGAATGATTCATTTAACTGACTGATCTGTCTCTGACCTGCCTCTTGGCCCGTGGACCAACTGTTGAACTCAAGAGACAGTTGAGCTGCGCGTGTTTGTACCGACAGTTTAGAGCTGGGGAGACGCAGCTCGCACCGGCAGCTCAGAGTGGGGTGCGGGGGAGAGAGATGAGCTGTCTGTACCTGCAGTTTAGAGCTGGATGGAGAGAAGCTGAGATGTGCGTTTGTTTTTAGCTAGCTAGTAGTGCACGTAACTAATTAGCGTTACACCAGTACTGACAGGTGGAGAGGAGGTGCACAGTTCGGTTTGGTCGTTCAAAGCTCTCGGTTGTTAATGGGTCGGGGCGCCCTGACGCATTACGTCATGAAATTAGCATATATCTTTTTTTTTGTTGCCCGGGCAAGCTTTTTTTACTGGTATTATCGTGAACGATATATGGCCCAGCCCTAGATACTATGGGGTCAAAAGGAGGAAATAAGATTCAACAGTTCAACGGGACAAAAACAGCCCAACCACAAATCAGGTTCTATTGATATTTCTAAAGCCGTCTCATCTGACAGGGAATGAAGCAATAGTAGGAAGGATAGTTTGAATTTTCTCACCAATTGAAATAAATTTATAAAGAACCTCAAAAAGTTCGCACTGCTTAAAACTGTAAGGACACGTGCCACATGTGATGCAAATGCCACTAAAGTCACCTTGAACCGATAGGACTTTCATTGGTCTAGCTATAGCAGTGAACAAAAACCTTAGTTTGTTTCTCATTTATTAAAGATGAATAATATACAGTTCAAGCTTTACTTTCCTATACGTTAGGCTTTTACTCCCTGGTAAATAAATGTTAGTGAAGTGCCATTTTCTTTCCAGCTTTCTGTTTTAAATTACGTAACTCAGAATTGACCCAAGTAGAATTGACCCACTTTGCAAATGTCAATGCTAGAAACCTTTAGTTTATTTTAGTTATACTTTTTATACTCTTTTTTTTATACTAGTATGCAAAAACTCAGGACAATATTATGTTCATTAAATGTTTAATGTTTTAGTTTTAGAGTTGGTGTAAATTTTCATACTCTTATACCACTATGCAAAAAACTCAGGACAGTGTTAGTTTTACTATTTTATGCTTATGTCTATTATTATATGTTTCAGTGTTTCAATGTTTAGATGTTTACTGTTGCACCGAGGGACTGAGAGAAACGCAATTTCGGTCCTGTGTATGTCCTGCACTGTACATATTGCAGATCTGACAATAAAGTTGACTTTGACTTTTGACTTTGAAGTAGCCATCTTCCTCCGATTACTTTGTCAACTGAGCTATTTTATCAGTTTGCATCAGAGTTGTAAATTTATTAACCAGATCATCCAAGTCACTGCTCTCTGGTGTATTACTCTGCAAGACAAAGGAAAATAATGATGGAAGAGGTTCTTTCAATTTGGTTGCAGTGTTTGATAAACACCTACAATAATAATACTCTGTAGGAATTTAATGTAAACTCAAAAGGTTATGACAGAACAGGATTTTGAGGATGTGTTACAAAGTATTCAATCTCTTTGCCATGTCAGAACTAGATCACGAGTGTGATGAGAATTTGTGTGGACGTTTTGGGTAAAACCAAGTGAATCTATTAATTTTTTTAAAGGCTATGCTTAAACAATCACTTTCAACATCTACATGAATATTGAAATCCCCCATTATTATGACGCATCAGTATTAAATAGTAAGTCAGATATCAGAATAGGAGCCTGGTGAACAATATGCAGTATAATAATAATGTCACACAATGGTCATCAGTGTAGGTTTCCATACAAGACAAAATTAGTCTCTGCATTTAACCCATCATTTAACCCATCCACCACCAGGTGGTGCAGTGGGCAGCTATTGAAAGCGCCCGGGGGGCAAATTGGGGATAAGGTGTGCTGCTCAGAGGCACCACAAGGTATAAACAACCAGTAAAAGTGGCTTTTCTGATTTCCATTTTGGATGAGAGACAACGACTCAAAAGAATTCTAACCATTAATCCTGACTGAAAGACAAAGACTCATTTCTCACAAACAACAAGGACTTTATTCCACGTCTGACTGCAGCACTTCGGTACTACAGACAGAACAACTTTCACACCTCTACTCCAACACAAGAACAGGACAGGGAGTTTACAAAAAAAATTGGTCAGAAATTAAATCTTTTTTTTAATGTGGGATGGTTCCTCAGGGAGGTGATGGAAGGGTCGACTTTCTGACGGAACCAGGTAGTCACAGACAACAGGAGAATGTGCGTCAGTGGTGTCGCTCAGTCAGCTGCTTGGTTTACTCCTTGGAGGCCATGTGGGCCATCAGGTCACAAACACGGTTGCTGTAGCCGTACTCATTGTCATACCTTGTAAAAAGAAAAGAGCGCTAGCATCACTAGACATAGGTAACTTAATGAAGTAAACCAATGGCGAAGACTCACCATGAAACGAGCTTGACAAAGTGTTCGTTGAGAGCGATGCCAGCACCAGCATCAAAGATTGAGGAGTGGGTGTCACCGTTGAAGTCTGTGGAGACGACCTGCAGGAAAGCAAATGGTCACGTTGATGAGAAACTCCAGCACGTTGATGAGAAACTCCAGCAAAAAGAATAGCAGAAAAACTGGAACCGAGTGAAGACCTGGTCCTCCGTGTATCCCAGAATGCCCTTCATGGGTCCTTCAGCAGCAGCTTTCACAACCTTCTTAATGTCGTCATACTTGGCCTGTGAAGACAAGAAACTGCGGTCAGTAACTTAAAAATCCAAGTTTGGCTTGCTAGGATTTTCAATGAACTGATTAAACTAAATTTACTCATTAAAAAGCCAAATAAGGACAATTTTAGGTTTCCTACAAGATGACTATCAATTTGAAGTCCAATATGAAGGTCAGTTTGTTTGCATAAAACCTTGAAGAACAAGTTTTCATCCAAAAAGCATATCCACAGACATTTTTTTTTTAAATTAATTTGCACCCCATATTCATTTCAAAACTAGGCTGAATACAGTACATGTAATTGCATGTGCATGTGAGAAGCTCAAACTAGGTGCAGTGCTAATTCATGAACACAAAAACTGCAAGGACATTTTTTGCATTGACTAGAAATGGTAAAAGAGAAAAACAACTCATGGTTTTCCAAAGAACTAACGCGAGTTCAGAAAATGCCACGTACAGGTTTCTCCAGACGGACTGTCAAATCCACCACGGACACGTTGGGGGTGGGGACACGGAAAGCCATTCCAGTCAGTTTGCTGTAATATTTAACACAACAGTAATTCAGAGTCGATGTTAAGCATTTTACTGGATGTATATATGCATTACAAAAAAAAAGGACAATGTTTTGAGTACTGACCCGTTGAGCTCAGGAATGACCTTGCCAACAGCCTTGGCAGCACCAGTAGAGGCGGGGATGATGTTCTGGCTGGCACCACGGCCGTCCCTCCACAACTTACCAGAGGGGCCGTCCACGGTCTTCTGGGTGGCAGTGATGGCGTGAACTGTGCTCTGATGGACAACAAAAAGAACAAAACAAAGGTTTTACACTTCATTTGTTGAGGTTTTAGTCAGGTGGAGCGCCAGTTCTCACCATCAGGCCCTCAACGATGCCAAAGTTATCATTGATGACTTTAGCCAGGGGAGCCAGGCAGTTGGTTGTGCAGGAGGCATTGCTATCAACAAAATGAAAACAATATAAAAATGTCTTGTTTCTCCTCCAAATAGATTTTATTTTACCCTTTAAAAATGGTCAAAATTATTAACTCACCTGACAACCTGGAGGGATTTGTCGTATTTCTCGTGGTTGACGCCCATGACGAACATGGGAGCGTCAGCGCTGGGGGCAGAGATGATGACTCTCTTGGCACCACCCTTCAAGTGAGTCTGCAAGTTGCATTGAAACCAGAATTAAAATGAAATCTTGTCATAGAAAAGCTTTTTTTTGGGGGGGAGGCACGTATATACACAGTTTATATAAAATGAGAGCACACGTACAGAGGCCTTCTCAATTGTGGTGAACACACCAGTGGACTCCACAACGTACTCGGCGCCAGCCTCTCCCCATTTGATGTTGGCTGGGTCCCTCCTACAAATGTCAAAAAACAAAAAGGTAGTAAGTTTATTTCTTTAAAACAACTTTACTGTATACACATTATAAGATGTTACAACAGGTGAACTCACTCATGGAAGACACTGATTTTGTGTCCATCAATGACAAGTTTGTCTCCCTCGACCTTGACTTCCCCGTGGAAACGGCCATGAGTGGAGTCATACTTGAACATGTAGACCTAAAGAGACGAGACGAACTTTCACTACAACACAAACGTATAAAAAAAATTTATTTTATGTAAATATATTGATGTGTACCATGTACTCCAGGTCAATGAATGGGTCATTGATGGCCACGATCTCCACCTTCTTGGAGGTGACAGCAGCACGAGTCACCAGACGACCAATACGGCCAAATCTGAAGAGAAATACATCTTTAAGTCTGGCCACAAGATGGCCACATGGCACCACAGCAATCTGCACAGTCAGTTCAACAGATTCAGTGACAAAGATTCAAATCTTTAAAGTAAGAAGGTTGAGATGAGTCTAGTTTGACATTCTGTTGAACCTCAGAGGAATTCAGTCTACCATGAGGGTCTAGCTTTTATTTATCCCTTGTGGGAATATACATAACACCAGGAGACCTGAGTCTGCAGACACAAAGGGCAGAGTTCAGGAGGAGTGGTAGAGGGAGGTGCGTCATGGGGCTTTTAGTGTTGATGAAAGTCGAAATGCATCTCAAATGTGGCAACGCTTGCACTGTTCAATCAATGGGCCGAGTTAATTTTTAACCACCGTTCCAAAAGTCTGGCACTGATACGCTGTTGCACACTGCAGAGAGCAAGACGTGTGGCATGTAGGGAAAGAACGTCAATCTGTGTGTTCTGTTGGTTTTAAACTTTGCTTCCAGCCACAGAAAACAAAAAAAAAAGTCCTGTTGAATGACCCTCATGTCACAGTTGTACCCTCCCTGCTATCAGCTAAAGGCCAAAGTTCAAGGGTCAAGAAAAATATGCAGCTGGATAACAGTCCACAGTCTGGAGCTCGTGCACCTGTGCATGTCCTCTATTAGAAAATATTTGTGGCTTCAGCTGCTGGACTGTATCACAGCTGATGGTCTGCAGCTCGTCCTGATATTCAGAGCAACTATTCAACACTGAGATGAGACGACAAAAAAAAAAAAAAAAGGAAGAGACCAAAAAAAAGCTATATTTTCTAACAAAGACCCAGAATTTAAGATACAACAGATTCTAAAATGGACAAACTTCATGAAACTCTTACAAGATGCTATCTTTTAGTCACACATTGCACAACCTTTTGTCTCTGAGCAAATCTCTCAGTCCACATGTTGCACATGCACACCCTCAGATAACAACTAGTTCAAACAATTGTGGATGAGGAAAAACTGAAACACCACTCAAAATTCTCATTGTGTGACCTGATGGGACTTTTGAGTCAGGAGTGAACCGTAAGTCATAAAAACAGGACTTAAATTTCCTATAAGGGTATGAAAATATTTTTCTTACCCGTTGATACCGACTTTCACCATTTTGCCTGGGTTGGTCTAGTCCTCTGGAAAAAGAAGAAACAAAAAGTTATTGCATTCGTTTCTTGATCCACCTCATTAATATTTCTCATCTCCTCAGAGAAGTTCTCTGGTCTAACAAAAACCTCAAGGCTAATCTTATAAGAGCAATATTAAAACTGCAACACTATAAAAATCCAACAAAATTACAATGTATATTTTTTCATTCATTCAGCCTTTATTTAGTCAGGTAAATCTCATTGAGCCTCGTGGACTCATTTACAAGAGAGACCTGCTACAAACTTAAAGAATGATGGTAGAATTTCCTTATACAATAAAAAATTATAAGAGAGAAATACAGAATTTTTACATCTTCAAAATGTGTGAAACTCCAGTTCAAAGCAACACAACTGCAGAAATTAGTTTTAATTCAGAGTTTCTAAAATATCCAATTAGGCGCGTGCTGAGCCTGCAGCCGCCAGGTGTTTTAAATCAAGTTGATCATGCAGCTTCCTGATTAATAAAAGTGTTTCAAAGTTTTCTTTTTACCGTTGGTGAGATGACAGTCTGTCCTGAGACTCCGGGTGTGAGTGCAGGAACCCAAAGGTTAACTCTGACTTTTTATGATTGACCAGAGTGTGGAGCCACGCCCCCTTCGATGCACACCAGTCCACGCCACGCCCCCTTTTGTTGAATGTCAAGGTCATTATGCAGACCAACTCCTGAAGCCCCACTTTTTAAATCAAGCTTCCCTCTTCTTCTCATGTCGGTGCCGCAGCTCGATTTAAGCCTGAAGCTTGAGGACTGTTGAGTTTTGATCCACTGAGTCTCGCTGCATCTAACGTTCAGAGGTCTGGATTTAGATCCCTGAAGGCCTCGCAGAGTGGAAAAGAGAGAAGGGGTCCCCTGTTGACCTTCTCGCTGAATGCAGACACATGGAGGGGAGCGAATGAGGAGGATCAAATCTCTGTCTTAGAGCCGGTGACATTTAATGTCCAAAGACCATGACCCTTCACTTGAACGTCTCTGCTGCTGTCATTCTCCTCCCCGCCGCTCCGCCGCCTCTGCAGGAGTCAAACGTTGAAGCTGCTCAGTTTGACTCCAGCGTGTGCAGAGGAGCGTGCCTGATGTCCATTTGTTCTGCTGAACTGTGGGTTTGTGAGGTCTGTTTGGAAATGGCTGAAAGGGTTTGCTGCTGTGGAGGTGTGAGTGTGATGGAGGGATGTTGGGGTGGGGGGTGGGGGCACGCTTTGCTGTGAGATTAAATGCCTTCACTTCAACACACGACAAGGCTCAGCCATGCCATTCCACAGCTATTTTTGAACTGGCACGAGAAAAGAAGGGACGGTGTAGAAAATGTCTGAATCAATCTGAATCAGGCTGGTGGATTGTCTTTGAGTTGAACCCCCCCTCCATCAGGATGATTCAAGAGCCTCAGGCCGCTCTGCTCTAAAAGCAGACGTCTCATGGTGGGTGTTGTGGCAGCTGTCCAGTGGTCCTGGCTGCACCACCACAGTCCTGAGTGGAGGCACGCCGGCCTCAGGCGCTGCTTTGCAGCTTTAAGGTCAGAGAGGGGAAGTAAAGGTCAAGCTAAGATTAGCCTCAGGGCCAACTTATCCTCAGTGCTGTGAGCGCTGTCCCACATGGATCACATGTCCTCTCTGTATCACAACACCCAGATTAAAACGGGATAATTTTAACTTGAGAATAAACGTGACTGATTTGAAATAATAAGTGTCGTAACTCGACGACGTCCTCGTTTTCACTTTTCGCCCAGGACTCCAGTTGAGTATGAATGAACGGTCAAATCTGGGGGGGTTTGTGGTGCGTGCAGAAGCTTGAGTTCACGTCAAAGGTGCCTTTGGTTCGTTTTCGCAACGCAAACCTTGTGTCAGACTTTGTTTTTTTTCTTCTTGTGTCAGACATTCAGAACAGAACAAAGTCCAGGTTGCATCAACAGAACCATCAGCTGTGCACAGACAAGTCTGGCAGCGCCATCTTGTGTTGTGGCATGAAACATGGTCCGAGTTAGCTCATGAAGCACAAAAGTTTACAAGCTTAAAGAAAAAGGATTTTTAAAAGGAGGGCAATGTAAATGTCTGTTTGTTGGTCTGCCTGTTAGCAAAATATCTCATGAACCACTGGCCAGTTTTTAATGAAAATTTTATAAAGTTATGCAGATTGAAAACTGATGAACTTTTGGAGTCAACATGATTCAAAATGGCAGCCACAGCTAAAGAATCTGAGAAAACACAAACATAATTATAACTCAGTAACATTTTACAGATATTGAGCTGAAATTTGGACGTGGTAGTAGGCTGAGGGTGATCCCAAAACATTTTCTGAGCACTAAACGTTCCCGTCAGCTTTTTGGCATCACCTGTTGGAAATGTTCATCAAGTAGTAAAATGTTTATTTAATTAATGGACAAGTTTAATTGAAACTCAGAAACTTTGTATGGTAGGTAGCTGAGAGTCATCCCCAACACATGTACTCCAAATGCTAACAGACTGCTAAAAACTAAAACTAAAACAAAAAAAGGCTTGCAAGATGGCGATATGTTAATTTTTTCTTTTTATATCAAGGAATGTTACTTTAAGTTTTTTGTTTTTTGTTTGTTTGTTTGTTTTTGAAGACACGTAACGCTCACTACATAATAAAACACAAATTCATGCATCCATCCTTTATCTTTTACCCGCCTCTTCCTTTTCGGGTCATGGAGGTCACTGCTAATGTTAAAAATCTTGGTGTTATTTTTGATTAGGACATGTCTTTTAACCCCCACATTAAAAACATTACCAGAACCGCCTTCTTCCACCATGTGTAATACAGTATCACTAAAATCAGAAATATCTAAAAATGATGCAGAAAAACTGGTTCGTGCATTTGCCACATCTAGACTGGACTATTGCAATGATTTGTTATCTGGGTGTCCAAATACTTCTTTAAAACGTCTTCAGTTGATCATCTCTCTCCAGTTTTAAGTTCTCTCCACTGGAAGCTCTCAACAACCTAGCTCCATCTTACATTACAGATCTTATTATCCTATATTTTCCTAACAGAACACTTTGCTCTCAGACTGCAGGTTTACTCGCAGTTCCTAGAGTTTCCAAAACAGAATGGGAAGATCTTTCAGTTATCAGGCTCCTCTCTTGTGGAACCAACTTCCAGTTTCTGTTCGTAAGGCTGACACATTGTCCAGTTGTAAGACTGGGCTTAAGATTATCTTTTCTTGATAAATCCTATACAGTAGTTAGGGTTGGATTGGGTTTCCTGAGCTGTCCCTTATGCTGCTATAGGCTTAGACTGCTGGAGGACAAACTGACCACATTTTTTTCTCGCTCTGCTACTGTCTTTACTCTGCTCCACCTGTTTGATATTTGTAATTATTTTTTCTATCCTTGACATGTTTTTTTGTCTCTCAGGTACACCTGGACCTGTCATTCTGTGTTTGTTTGTCTCTCCTTTTTTTCCTCTCAAACCAACCGGTCAAAGCAGATGGCCGCTTGTCCTGAGCCTGGTTCTGCTGGAGGTTTCGTCCTGCTTAAAGGGAGTTTTTCCTTTCCACTGTTGACATTGTGCTTGCTCAGGATGGGAGACTGAAACAAAGTAAAGATTGAACTTGTTTGCTGGCTTCCTGGATAGACAACTTTACTAATCGGCTTTTCTATGTGAATGTTCCTGTAAAGTGCCCTGAGAATACTTTGTTGTGATTTGGTGCTCTAAATAAACTGAATTGAATTGGTGCCCATATCCAGCAGTCAGTGTGAGAGGCAGGGGGCACCCTGGACCGGTCCCAATTCAAGTCTACCACAGGGAAACAAATTCAGAAATTTAAAATGACATTTTAGAAAACTCCTTACCGGTACTTTGATTATCAGGACCAAGTGATGCAGACACAAACCTGACTCTGTGAAATCTTACATCATTCATTCAATAAAACACACTTTGATGCTAATTTGAATATACGACACAAGAACTGGGGCACAAACGATCAAAACTCCACAACTAAAGAGAGACAAAAGAGTATTAGAGTACCTTATTTTCACCACTTGCATTAATTTTCCGTCTCTATTTGAGCTTTTTTTTTCTTCAAAGTGTTTGTCTTTGGAAACCAGCCACTAGGGAGCACAAGCCAGTGTATCTCTTGTGCTGGTCCCAAACCAAAGTAAATGGTGATGGTTGTGTCAAGGAAGGGCATCCAATATAAAACACTTTTGCCAAAACTAACATCTAACCAACAATTTCCCAGATCGGTCAAGGCTCGGGTTAACAACGACCGCCACCCGTGCTGTTGACAACAGGGTGCTGGCAGAAATTGTGCTCCTGTTATTCGAAGACCACGAGGAGGGAAACGTGTCAGAGGGAGAAGAGGAAAGTGAAGAATGTAGGACTGAGGGTTGCAACCCTAAATGTGGGGACAATAACAGGCAAAGGTAGCTGGCTGACATGATGCTGAGAAGGAAGGTAAATGTTTTTTGTGTCCAAAAGACCAAGTGGAAGAGCAGCAAGGCTCGCAGCATTGGAGCAGGGTTTAAACTGTTTTACCATGGTGTGGATAGAAAGAGAAATGGAGTAAAGGTGGTCCTGCAGGAGGAGTTGGTAAAGAATGTAGTAGAGGTGAAAAGAGTGTCAGATAGGGTGATGTGCCTGAAGGTAGAACTAGAAGGTCTGATGCTAAATGCTGTCAGTGGTTCACACAGGTTGGATGTGATGTGGAGGAGAAAGAGAAATTTTGGAAGGATCTGGATGAAGTTATAGAAGGTAGACCTGAAAGGATGTTGGCGAAGGAAAACATAATTTCCAACCTGATCCCTGTCTGCCAATCGGTGAAAGCTGTGAAGCACTTAAGAACTGCAAGAACAAAGACACAAGTGTACATTTAGATTTTGGTGGCTCGATTGAAGAAGTCAATTGGATGACGGACGAAACGTCTTAGCACAAAATAGAAACCATCCAGATGTCCTGACTGAACATATTTCATTCATTCAACCTTTATTTATACAGGCTAGCCTCGTTGAGTCACGGGGACTCATTTACAAGAGGGACCTGTGTCACTCACACCAAACAACCATCCATTCTCACACTCACACCTAGGGTCAATTTAGAGTCACCAATCAGCCTAACAAGCATGTTTTTTGGTCTGTGGGAGGAAACCGGAGTACCCGGAGGAAACCCACGCATGCACGGGGAGAACATGCAAACTCCACCCAGAAAGGCCCCGGACCGGGATTTGAACCGGCAACCTTCTCGCTGAGAGGCAGCAGCTCTACCAGTTGTGCCACCGTGCTGCCCACGGATTGGATTGTACACCTGGATTATTGAGCATGAACTTTGATGTTTCGAACCACTTTGGCATGACAGTCTCAGAGGAGTTGACGAAGGAGAGGACGTGCCCCAGAGGCCATCTTAGCACCAACATAACTGGTTTTTTCCTACTATGGAACATGCTGTTGGAGAATCAGTTTTGTTTTGGTGGCTTCTCAGATTGAAGAAGTCCGCTGGATGATGGACGAAACGTCTCAGCCCAAAATAGAAACCGTCCAATGACCCAACTGAACATTAGATTTAGAAACTATAATTTAACAGGAAACTCTTCATCCGTGCCAGTCCCCGAGGCAGCACTTTATTCAGCTCAACTGTGCTGCGTTAGTTTGGACTTTGCATCTGTCGGGTCCACATAACTCGTTTTCAGTTTTCATCATTTAGACGCTCATCTGCTAACCCTTTTGTAAATTTGTGATGCAAGTATTGAGTCATATTGGTGAAGCAGACACCATCAGGTTCTTCTGCAGGGTTTTGACCCACCCCCCCAAATCCTCCACAGCTCAGCCTCTTTCTTGATCTGATATTACTAAACTTACAGTGGTTCTTTCTAACCTTGTTGTTGCAAAATGTGCAACACTAACACACTAATCATAGTTTGAATCTACAAGCAACTATAATAAAAGGTGGTGTTGTAGTACTTGACACCGGTCTTGAGACTGGTGTCAAGATCACTTTTTCATGGTCTTGGCTCGGACTCTGCTGCATTTGGTCTTGGTCTTATCTCGGACAATGACTGGTTTTTATTTCAAGCCCTGTCAAGACCACAACTGTGGAAATGTCTCTAAATTGCCAGAATATTGTCCAGTTTATTTGTTAACATCCTTGTTTTTATTGGATGCAAACCGTACCGGTTCAAATCCAAGCGATAACATGACTAATTTCTAAATACATGTTTTTGTTACAGCTGTAATGCCCACTCCCTTTCACTCGCATATAATACAGACAACAGAACATAATGTTGCAACCAGGAGTGAAAGTAGCCATACGGATAATCTGTGAAAAGTTTGAGCTCAAAGACTTGAGGCCTTGGTCTCCACTTGGTCTTAGACCCCAAGAGTCTTGGTCTTAATTGTCTCGTTACACTCCGGTCTTGACTACAACACTAATAAAAGAAACGTATATTTTACATTTTGCTTGTCTAAATTGCACAATTCAAACCTTTATGAATTTTAATCTTTGCTTGGAATGAAAGACTTCTGGACAGAAGTCGAAACGTTTTCTGTTACAAATAAAGTCCAGTTGATCCTGAATTGAACGCCTTTTTGATTTATCATGTCCTGGATGACTGAGAATCTTCACCAGCATTTTGCTTGGAATGAAAATAATTGAGAATTAAAGAATCTTGTAAAAAGGTGCTGACTGACTAAAATAAGGAACTTGGCATAAAGGTCTTTAGAAAATCTTGAAAATGGCCTTTGAGCATAAAGTGATATTAAACTAAGATATA
>JBBPBX010001425.1:17174-30818 GCA_038048925.1 Garcialebias charrua
TTGTGTTTTTTGAACAGGTGAGGCTTGGATAGGTTTCTATGATGATTTGGCAGTTGGCTGGAAATGGTCCCTAGAAGACAACAGCATCTATGGACAGAACACATATAGACATTGGAGCTACTGGGAGCCTAACAATAATGGAAACGAATATTGTGTTGAAATGTACCCCTCTGGTATCTGGAATGACTTGCCTTGCAATAATCAGCGTTATTCTGTGTGTTACAATGGTGAGTTTTAAGATATCTTTTCTGTTCTTTTCTTTTTTTTGTCTACATTCCTTATTTAAAAAGTCAGACATTCTCATTGTTTTATTTTTTCTTACTGTGTCTTTATATAAAGAATCATGATATGTTATCAACAACAAAACAGGTTGACGGCATCCAGATACTGATGAACAGTGACTGAAAGT
Source organism: Garcialebias charrua (assembly GCA_038048925.1). Classification (NCBI taxonomy): domain Eukaryota; kingdom Metazoa; phylum Chordata; class Actinopteri; order Cyprinodontiformes; family Rivulidae; genus Garcialebias; species Garcialebias charrua. The sequence continues at coordinate 17,584 of JBBPBX010001425.1, forward strand.
GTCACACTCTGCTAGGTTTAAGGTGGAATCTCAAAATACCTGAGCACTTTTCCCTTAAACCTTAGTCCGTAAAATCTGTCCATGTTCATTTATTTGTCAAACATTAATGGCTTTCATGCCGCATCCTGTCCTCCTTGTGTTTCTTTATGGCTTTTTGTCATCATCCTCCAATTTTTTTAAGCTTTTCTGCCAACAACAACTTTTAGTTTTTTTGTTTTATAATTAAATAAGTTTATTTTTGAGCACTTCGTGTCACCCTTGGGGTGACCCTTGAAACCATGACAGCTTGACTGACACCAATCACCGCATTTATGATGATAACTTCTACTGCTTTCTTATCAGTCATGAAATACTATCCAAGTATTAATAATCCTCTTTCAGGCAGCACTGACTTTCTGAAACCAGTCAAATTGTGACATCATTTGTAAAATGAGAGAAAAGTACAAAAAATGCTGTGCAGTCTCATACAATGCAGGACACCTGGTCACCTTACTACAAATTTATTCTGATGCAGTTGAATATTCCTCTGTAAAAGTATGTCTATTGATTGGAACAGCATCATTTATGACTATTATCTGTGAATTTACAGGTACTGTCAATGGCATAGCATCTTTTCAACTGGTCACTGAAGAAAAGACCTGGACGGATGCTCAAAGTTATTGCAGAGAGAAATACATTGATATCGCCAGGTACAGTTAACGCTTTCATATATTGTGACATTACATGATGCAATCACCCACAAAACTTTTAAAGCTGTCTGCAAATGTATTTAGTTTAAATAATTATATACTATTTAGACTACATAGACTATAGACTACAAGTTTTACTTTATGGGGACTGCCTAGAAAGGTCACCTATTATTAACCACCTGAAAAGTGTTTTGCTCATCCTTCAACTTTAATGTGACCTGAACCGCATCGTGTACCCCCACCTTGATTGATTCTAAATTGGCATTTAGAGTTATCATGGCGACGTAATTTGCAAACAAATAACTCAGCTATTTTGGTATTGAGCTGAAATTTGGTGTGGTTGTAGCTGAGAGCAATGCCCAATGATTCCTGGATTCAAATAAAATATTCAAGATGGTCACCAAAGATATATTGAAATGGTTTTAACTCAGCTAGTTTTACATATATAGAGCTGAAATTTGGTGTGGTTGTAGATGAGATCGTTCAAGATGGCCACCATAGCTTAAAATAAAACAATGATTATAACGTATCCTGATGCATGCTCAATAATACCGGTAGAAAAATCTAAAAAAAGTAGTCTTTAATTTCCAGAGGACCAGACTTAACTTTTTTTAGAAATGATTATAACACATTGATTTATTATTGTCATTATTATTATTATTTACTTTGTATTTATTTTTCCCATATTGAGCTAAAATTTGATACTGTGGTAGTTGAGAGCAAAGTCCAACACACAGTACTGTCACATCAAAAAATTTAAATGGCTGCCATATGGCAGTCCCCATCAAAGTTTCTCCAGGAACTTGCCTATAACGTAATTTTCTTTTTTCTTTTCTTTTCTTTTTTCTTGTCTGTAATTTTCATTTATACAAATCATAGAAGCACAACACCTAAAGATGAATAAATCGTTGTTTACAAACTGGAAGCATAAGAATAATTTATGTCTTTGCAACAGTTGTAACATGTTATGTCTGAACGCTGACACAGAAAGTGTGATCCTAACTGAAATTCATGGTCCTAACTGTTAAATATGTTTATAAAACAAATGGAGAAAGTAACTGCACATTATGTTTATTTATCTATTCATTTATTTTTTGCTAGACTGGATGTTAATGTGCTTCTCTTTTTAAACAGTGTAAGAAATCAGGCCGAAAATGATCAAATCACCAACTTAATACAACCTCAACGTCAAGCTGTATGGATTGGACTGCATCGGAGCTTGTGGTCTGATGGGAGCTTCTCTCTGTTTCAACACTGGGCAGCTGGGCAGCCAGACAATGTTACAGACAAATGTGTAGCTACAGAGATGAATACCTTAGGAGAATGGTTTAATGAAGATTGTATCCTGAGTTTACCATTCGTCTGTTACACAAGAGGTAATGTATCTAATTTAATCTTTCACATAAGGCTTATTCTGTTTCCATTCATTTCCTGTGATTTGATCCAGAGTTGGGAGGCCTTGGCATTTCTTTCTAAAGCAGCCTCTTCCAGCTCTTCTGGAAAGGCATCTCAGTTGGACATGCTCTGAACACTGCTTAAGGAAAGCATCCAGGAGACATTCTTACCAAATGCCGAGACCACCTAAACTGGCTCCTCTCAATGTGGAGAAACAGTGTCTCTACTTCAAGTCGCTCTTAGATAACTGAACTTCTCACCCTATCTTTAACCTCCTAGGACCTGACATCCACATATGCAAGAGTTTGGGTCTTAGGAGGTTAAGGGACTTTCAGACCAGGTGTGGAGAAAACTAATGTTAAATGCCTGTATACACTACCCAGAATTTGCAACTGTAGGTGAGATTAGAAACATAGATCAATCAGTAAACAGAGAACATCGCCTTGCAGCTCAGCTCCCTTATCGCCATAATGTTCCTCCTGAATCTCAGGTTCAACCATCAACCAGACTCTCTTCTCTGGTATCTTTGAATAGACCTTAATGTGGAAGCTTGGGAAAGTGAATTGTTTTTAATTGGAACGAAACCTAGACTATTTTACCATATCTTATCTTTTTAAAAGGAAACCACCACTCCAGTGTGCCAGTCAAGTGACACTGTCCCCAATGTCCAAGCAATGTTGCAAAGGTTTATCAGCAAAATCCTGAGGAACTGACAAAAGATTGTGTCCACCCCATAGAGGCCTGTCACCACGGAGCTTCTTAACTCCCTCTACCAAATCCCAATCACTCAGCTTCCTCCATGGAATATGTACTGGTGGAATTGAAAAAGTATTTTTTTATTGTTTATAGCAACATTAAAAACGTCTCATTGCTAAACACCAAAAAACTTTGGTTACAAAAACGTTTTTAAATGTATACGCAGGTTCATGTTATTAATTTATGGTAAAGGCTGTATGATGTTAGTGTACAATACAGTATTATGAATAATACTGAGGTGATTGTTTTCTATCTATGAAATAATAATATTTTTAAACAGCAGAAATATTGATACAAACCATGAGGACTATGTTTCCCTGTGTGTCATCCCCCCCACCCCGGTAGCCTGTTCCTGCTCTCACACATTTTCCCTCAGCACCTGCTGTTCACCTGTCACTTCCCACAGCTGTTTACCCCTCGTTAGTGTCCCTATAAATCCTGCGTCTTGTCTTTATTCCTTTCCGAAGATCAGCCTCCCTATTCATTCAACCTTTATTTATACAGGCTAGCCTACGGTGTCATGGTCTGTCTCTGCTCCCTTGTGATCTCTCCTCGTGCTATTTGTACCTTTTGCTGCCACATTAGCTCTTAATTTTCTAATCATTAAAGCTTATTCTTAATTTTACTGGAGTTCCCTGCATCCGCCTGCACTCTGGGTTCAACCACCACACCCTAACATGACACAAACAGTATTCTGAGGGTTTCAGCTTAGAGCTGTCATAGGGCCGGAAATCCATGGCCCTACCCTACCCGAGCCCTTAGTTTAATTACCCAAGCCCGAGGGAGCCCGCTCATTTCCTAGAAATCACCGCCCGACCCGACCCTACCCGATTAAAAAAAAAAGGAAGTTCAGGTGCGGCAACTTGTTCCGCCGCAGATGAGAGCAGTGTGCGGACGTGAGTGTGCACCTGCGGAGAGTCTGTGTGAGGACTGGCAGTGTTGCTTCAGTTTCTCATTCCAGAGACAAACCAGGTTGATGGTGGGATATTTGTCACCCTCCAGTTCTCTCTGTGCACGGTAAAATGGTTCGAGAAATGTCACTAAAAAGTCCAGCATGTCGGGGGAGACGCTGTCCAGGCGCGCCTGCTCTCTGGCTGAGTTGCGCAATTTAGTGGCTGCGCTGCGGTTTTCACCATCTAAATTCACTCTATTAATTATTTCCTCATCAGTAAACTTACTGCCTTATATTCTTTACAAGCAGATTAAAACAATTTTATATTGTGTGCATTTTTATTTAGTTTTGTTTGTGCTGTATGATTAAAAAAAACCACATCAAAGCCCGAGCCCGACCCGGCCCGCCAATCAAACGCAAAAATATGGCCCTACCCTACCCGAAGTCGGGTAGGGCTCGGGTAGGGTAGGGCTCGGGCAAAGAAACGACACCTCTATTTCAGCTTTCCTAATTTATTGATAGAACTGCTCCCCCAAAAATACAGTAAAGATGCAGCAGTAAAATCTGCAGAGTGATGATGATGATTATGATAATGAAAATAGTCATGTCAATAAAATATACTAAATATACATATGTAATGTCACAAACATGTTTTTAAGTTTATTGTACTGTATGGAACTGCTGTCTCACAATGAGTTGTGCTATGTTTTTCAGTTCCAGCCAATGCAGATGACTTCAGTCCATCAGGACAAACTGAGACCAGCATCTCTCTGCAGTGGAATACAGCAAACATCAACGTCAGCTTTGTTCTCCAGTTTAACAACACAGAGACAAACATCAGTTCACCGACTGGATATGGACCAGTAACTCACACAGTCTCATCTCTCACTGCTGGAACTAAATACACCTTCACTTTATTGACTGTGTTTAAAAGTGTCAGAAGCAGTGGAGTCAGCATCACTGCAGCTACTGGTAAGATATTTTAGACACAGAACTGTTTACTGCGAATGGTTAAGATGGAGCAAAATGTAGAAGAAAGGCCTCATGCCAATTTCACTAACTCTGAAAACTTGTGACATCTGTTGCATAGTGCTATGTGGGAAAAAAACTGCCCATTTTAGAGTGGTCTTTTATTGTGGGCAACCTAAGGCACACCTGTGCAATAATCCTGTTGTCTAATTGTCATACTGATAAGCCACACCTGGGAGGTGGATTGATTATCTCAGCTAAGGAGAAGTGCTCACTAACACAAATTTTCACAAATCTGTGGACAATATTTGAGAGAAAGGGGCCTTTGTCTGACTTACTACCGGCAATGTGTATCAAACTCTCGCACCGCTTATGTAGGGACTGAACACCCCATAACAGGCCTCCAATCCCATACTCATGGAGCACCTCCCACAGTGTTTCCAGAGGAACACGGTCGAATGCCTTTTCCAAGTCCACAAAACACATCTAGACTGGATGGGCAAACTCCCATGACACCCGAGGACTCTAGTGAGGGTATAGAGCTGATCCAGTTTTCCATGTCCAGGAAGGAACCCACATTGTTTCTCCTGGATCTGAGGTTCGAACAACGATCGGAATTTCTTCTCCAGTACCCCTGAATAAACCTTACTAGGTAGGCTAAGGAGAGTGATGCCCCTATAATTGGAGCACACCATCTGGTCCCTCTTTTTGAAGAGGGGAACCACCACCCCAGTCGGCAAATCCAGAGGCACTTCCCCCGATGTCCATGCGACGTTGCAAAGGCATGTCAAACAAGACAGCCCCACAGCATCCAGAGCCTTAAGGAAATCAGGGCAAATCTCATCCATTCCCAGAGCCCTGCTGCCTCGAAGCTTTTTAACTACCTTGGTGACCTCAGCTTCCTCCATGGAAGACATGCCTGCCAAGCTTGTTGTGCTACGGACAGCTGGCTGCAGGTGTAGGGGGATGGGCCCGGCCCTTCTGCAGTCATGAGCCACGTTTCATGCCAGTTTCAGGAACTTTGTCGTCAGGCACTCGAGCACAGCTGGCAGGGAGATGGGAATGCATCCACGGCACCTCCTTTGCAACTCATTTGAGATTTGGGACAGTAGTTGAGATATTATTTGAGCTTTGAGATGTTAATCAGCTGCTCCCTGTTCTAAAAAAACACCTTGTTGGTTAGGTTATGCATCACAACAAATGTCCAAAAGTAAAAACGTTTCAGTAAAAATTCTTCCAGCTGCACAGCATCTGATACCAGAGGAAAGTCATCTAAACAATGTGATTTTACGCTGGTGAAGATTCTCAGTCATCCAGGACATGATAAAATCAAAAAGGTGTTCAATACAGAAACAACTGGACTTTATTTGTAATAGAAAACGTTTTGCTTCCCATCCGGGGAACTTTTTGTTGAGGACCAGAATGTACATATTTTGGACCGAGAACACAGGCGGTTTGAGAGGGGTGTGAAGGAAGCGGTTTATGTAAAACGAGAGAAGCCATTGTTAAACAGAGGAGGAGGCCTCAGATTTCAACTTTCTAAAACTTATAGTGCGGACCTGGGGATGATTCCCAGACGTTTCACACCTGATGAGAACAGAGGAGCCTTGTTTGTGAAGTAGACTAACAAAGACTTTGAGAGGTCCCTACTATTAAGGTGTGAGGTGTGAAGTGTCAATTTACATACAGTAGGATGTGTGTGTGTGTCTTCTGTAAGCCCTGCTTCCACACACTGAACTTTGAATGTGTCACAGGTATGTGTTATCTCAAATATGTGTGTGTGTGTTAGCTTTCAATTGACATAGGTTGGTGCGTGTCATCTCAGCCTGTTTATAACTTCACTCTCTCACAGCTTGCTCATTGAATTGATAAAGCTCCCCGGATGGGAAGCGAAACGTTTTCTGTTACAAATAAAGTTCAGTTGTTTCTGTATTGAACCCCTTTTTGATTTTAACATGATTTTACATCCAGAAAAAGAGGAATTAAAGTTTTGAAAAGCAATATCTCAGAATTAATTTAGAAGCTGCTCCAACATGCAACCACCCAGAGTGGCGTAATTCTAGAACCATGATATGATGCCGAACTAGATTTTTTTTTCTAAGTGTTTGTTTGTGAGACATTCAGAACATCATAATTCAAATCAAAACTATTCCTATGCCAAGATTCAATACTGAAATCACTAAATCATTTTTGAGGACCAAATAAAAAAATGCACATTCAGAAAGCCTTGTCAAGAAGGATGCACCTTAAACAGTGCACCTATCCAAACAGTGTCTCTCTGCATTTTCATCAGACATTAAATATGTACAAAACAAGTACAGTATTTTCTGGTGTATAGGTTGCACCTTTGTATAGGTCGCATTGCCCAATCATCACCAAAAGATTGGAAAAATCCCTAGATAGGTTGCACTGGTGTATAGGTCGCACCTACGTTTAGCTCTGCTGCAAATGTCTGCCACAGGAGCGCACAGCAAGGCTTTTAAGAAGATTAACACTTAAAAACAATTATTTGTTTGATAAAAATTATAGCAAATATATGTCTGAGCTGAACTTTTCCTTAATAAATGAACGTAATTGTGAAATGAGCTGGATTTAAAAATTTGTTTCGCCGAAAGTGATAACAAGCCATATATAGGTCGCACCTGAGTATAGGTCGCAGGCCTTGAAAAAACCATAAAAAGGTGCGACCGATACACCGGAAAATACGGTAGTGCATTCCGTCTATCAGGGAGGAGTGTTAGAAATTATTGTTTCTACAAAGTCAAAAATATGTTCAAATTCAGTAGTTACTGTTTAACATTCTTAAAAAAAAGTGATTAAAGAACATTTCAACAAAAAGTGCTTCATATTCAGAATCAGAATATCTTTATTGACATTGCACCAAGATACAACGGGAACATGTACGCACAGTCATCCTAAAGCTGGATTAAGTGTACGAAGCTGCAGCTGGTTATCAGTGCAGCCATCTCATTCCTTATCAGAATGATATTCTTAGATATGAAAAAGGAGAAGAACCATGAGGGTAGATAGTGGTATTACAAAAAATATATTTCACGTATTGTCTATTAGGACACGATTTGAAACATAAAAAAACTGAAAGTTATGCACCTTAACTCATGTTTCCTGAAAGAGGGAACGAGGTGCAACACTATTGCTATGGGAATTGCACCCCCGCGTGATTACCTGAAGGAATACATTCACGCCTTTATGGCAGGTGGCATCAGCGTCACCCCAGAGGCCCCGCCCTCTGGGTACTTAAGACGCAGACGCCCATCCAAACGGTCTCCAAGTGCACTTCACCGAGCTTCAGCATTGAAAAGGGCCAACTGTGTTGCACCTCGTTCCCTCCTTCAGGGAACATGAGTTATGGTGCATAACTTTCAGTTCCCTTATCAGTCAGTCACTCGGTGCAACACTATTGCTATGGGAACGTAATTCATTCACGCCCTTGAAATGCTCAGTAAAATGCATGCTTGTGAGAGCTTCAGCCTTATACATCAGGCGTTTTGGCTGTTCTCTACTGTGTGTTAGAGAGTACAGCCTGAGTGATGTCACATGCAGTGACATCCAAATCATAATGTTTTGCAGTTTGCAGTTGCACAGATGTATGCAACTGATACGCCTTTAAAAAAGGGACCACGAGGCAGACAAGCCTCGAGTGGAATGGGCATGTACCCCAGAGGGCACCTGTTGGCCTTTGCTGCTGTATGCCCTCTTTAAGGCCTCGGTCACCCAGCGTGAGAGGCGCTGCTTTGAAAGGGCTCTGCCAGCAGCTGGATTGGCAAAACATATGAACAGCTGGTTTGATTTTCTCCAACTGATTGTTCTTTCAATGTAAGGACTTAGGGCTCTGACAGGGCGGAGTGCATACAACCTCCTCTATTCTTCAATGAGGACAAGGTAGGGAGGAAACGTTGAGAGGGCCAAAATCCAGACTTCTGGGATTTAGAGTTGGAACCTTTGGCACGTATGCAGGGTTCGGACGCAGGGTGACCTTTGACCCGTCAGGGGCAAACCTAGTACACATTGGGTGTACAGATAAAAACGTGGAGGTCACCCACATGTTTAGCTGAGCAATAAGCTAAGAGCAAGGTAGTCTTATAAGATAACAAATATATCTTAATGTTGCTAATAGGCTCAAATAGAGGCTCACAAAGAGCATCCAGGACTAATTGTAGGCCCCAATCAGGGGCCAAAGTCCTGCTGGAATGTTGCTAATAGGCTCAAATAGAGGCTCACAAAGAGCATCCAGGACTAATGTAGGCCCCAATCAGGGGCCAAAGTCCTGCTGGAGGTCTTTTCCTCAGTATGCCCTTCATGAAACGTATCATGAGAGGGTGAGCACCGGGCGTCTTACCCTTCCAGCCTTTGTGGCATGCCGAGATGGCTGACAAAAACACCTTAATGGTGGAAAATGAGCGGCCTTTCTCCAGCAGGTCCTGTAAAAAGGTGAGGAGTTGGACCAAGTCACAGGAATATAAAATAATATTCCTCTCCAGACACCAAGCCTCAAAAACATGCCATTTACGAGCGTAGAGAGTCTGAGTTGACTGTGCTCTGGCTCCTTGTATCGTGTTTATGACGTTGCTGGGAAGGCCAGAGGCCATCAGCCTGTTCCTCTCAGCGGCCAGGCTGAGAGCTGCCACAGTTCTGGACGTGGGTGAAAGAGCTGCCCGTGTGCCTGAGTCAACAGGTCCCTGTGGGGGGGCAGCTGCCACGGTGTTCCTGACAACAGTGAGATTATCTCTGGGAACCACGGTTTCTGTGGCCATCTGGGGGCTATTAATATCAGGGAAAGAGCTCCCTTGCGTACACGTTCCAATGTCACCTGAATCAGAGGGACGGGGGGAAACGCGTAATATAGCGCCCCTGCTGGCCAACTGTGGGCCAGGGCATCTGCTCCCAGCGGTGCGTCTGTTTCCTTCAGAGAGAAGCACAGAGCACAGTGCGTGATGGTTTTGCATTCGAACAGATCAACGGATGCCCACCCATATCGTGACCAGATCTGGTCCACGACCCGTGGGTTCAGCCTCCATTCAGAGGCTAACAGTGATCCTCTTGAGAGGGCATCTGCCCCATGGTTTGTCTCGCCTGGGATGTATGTCACCCTCAGGGACAATATTCTGGGGTCGTTGCTGGTGTAGGACACTGTTGTCCTGGTGTCTGATTTTACCAGGACATGCTATCCTGCAATCAGCCCCTTTTTTTTTTTGAAAAAGTGTTTCAATGGCAGGTAAACAGCCTTCAATTCCAGGAAGTTGATGTGTAATCTCGCTGCCTGTATTTTCCAGAGGCCTTAGGCGTTCTGGTTTCTGCAGACTTCTTCCCATCCTCCCTTTGAGGCGGTCAGACACTCTGAGCTGATCAGAATCCTCCCTGCTCGCCTGAGGGAGGCAGGACATGTTTGTTGGTTTAGCCACATTTGCAGAGCACACACTTTTAATAGTGCCTATGGCATGCAGGGAATGGCTGCTGGATGCATTTGTTTGTTGATCCATATCTGCAGAGTGCGTATTCTTAATAGGGCCCGGGGCACATAGACAATAGCTGCTGCCAACAGGTCAGAGAGACTCTGGCACAGCTTGAGAGGCCCTCTCTGGCCTAGCTAAAATGTGCTAGGCAGAGGTGGAGGGCTGAAACCCATGCCTCTGAGAGCCTTGCCCTGTACAGTGTAAAGTTGAGCTATACTCCCAGAAATACGGTAATCTGGGATGGGACCAGGTTGCTTCTTGCCAGGTTTATGACGCGACCTAGAGCTTCCAGGTGAGACATTACCCTCTCTGGGTACTGCGGTGCCTGGACTCTGCTGTGTCCAGGAATGGACAGATTGTCTAAATAATTCAGAACTCTGACCCTTTAATCCCTCAGCGGGGTCAAGGCCGCGTCCCGGCATTTCGTGAATGCCCGGGATGCGGTTTTCAGGTCAAAAGTTTCTGCCAAAAAACTCGGACGCTGAGCCTCAAAAGGCAGAGCGGAGATATTTTCTGTGGCAGGGCAGGATGTTCACGTGGAGGTCTTTCCGATCCACCTTGCAGAAGTAATCTCTCGATTGAACTGAGCAGATGGCTCGTCTGAGTGTCAACATCCTGGATTTGTATATTTTTCTTCTTCTGTTCAGGCCCCGGAGGTCCAAGATGGGCCTCAAGCCCTGTTCCCATTTTGGGACCAGAAAGTACTCAGTAGACTGAGACTTTATTGTCGTGTGTGGACGACAATTTATCTTTATTACACAAGCGTCTGAGTGTTCTTGTGTGTTTAAACATTCCGACCCAGCTAGTCTGTGCTCCTCTAACACAGGTATTGGTGGTAAAAGTTTGGCGTTCTCTCCCTCTGTGAGTGAAAGCGCCTGTAATAGTGCAGGGGCATCTCAGGGTCATGCAGGCCTCTGCTTTCTCTCTGCACCGCAGGAGAAGTACTGGGGTGACCCGTGACTTCTGCACAGAGATGCCAAAATACTACGTGGCTTTAATAGTATTGCAAAACAATATTTTGTTTTTATCGCACAAGCAAGGGAACATGCTTTGTGTTCTAACGAACATCTTTGTCCCTTCCACCATGGTCTCTTGGACCCCGTGGAGAGTTGAATTTGTGTGGCTTTTCTTTCCTTTTGTTGGTGGCCCCCTGCATCGAGGCCGCTCATCCTTGTCCCCTCCACCAGGATCCCTCGGGCCCTGACATGGTTAACGTCCGAGCCTCATAGGTGGATAAGCTCTCAGCGTCATGATGTTCTCGTCATGGGCATAGGAAAACTACCAGTTAGCATAGCTGAACAGGTAAGCTGAAATTCCTCCTCCTGGACTGTGCTGGTCAGAGAATCTCCCTGTTAGCAGGGGCTAAATGTGGAGGTACTTGTGAGCCCGCTCGCGGTGTTAAACGGGCCATCGAGCAACGTAACATCGGTAAACAAACTTAGTTAGCAACTGTGCGATGAACTCTATCGTCGATTCGGCTACGTAGGACAGCAAAACAGACAAAACATGAGAAGGTCAGCTAGCAAGCTAGACCAAGCATTTTCACATACCCCACAATTGAGTCATTCGTAGTCCGCTCGTAGCCACGCTAATCGTGTTAGCAACGTTGATCGTCTGCCCCGTACTGTCATGGGAGCTCTCGGTTAGCTGGGCTAACCATGGGAGCTAGCCAGTTAGCAACGGGGTTACTCGATTTCCACTTGCCTTTCTCCAGGGTCATCCACGAGAAAAACGTTGAGTGTCTTCGCGTGTAGCATCCCTGAGCAAACCGGACAGGCCTCGTGGGTGTCCGCTGCTGAAAGGGGGTAGCCACATCTGCTGAAGCAGGTTCGGGAGCCGGAGCTCGCTGGCCTGCTGGAGTTCTTCGTCCGAAGAAGTCCTCTCGCTGAGCTGCTCGCAGCTGCTAGCCTTTTAGCCCCGTTAGCTTAGCAGGTAGCGTGTTGTGCGGTTAACGTCCACTAACCGAGCGGCGGGACAGCAGAAAAAGAAAAGGCACGGGAGCTGGGGCTCGCTGGCCTGCTGGTCTTCTTAGAATTTTGGGTTTTCGCTTTACCTTCTCAGGAGCCATGGTTAAGAAGAGTCGAGCTCGTTAGCAGTGCTAACGTTGTCCGAGGCTTTCGTTGGCTAGCCTGCTACTCGTTAGCAGGGTTGCGGTGTGACACAGTTAGCGCCATCGAGCGGAGCAGCTGCGAAGAGAGAAGCTTCAAGGTTAAGAGAAAAAACGCTGGACTAGCTTTCGCCAGCCCAGCAATATGCAGGAAATTTCTCTGTACGCTCAGCGTAGGGAACGAGCTCACCTCTAACGAGCGATGTGTCAACAGAGAAGTCCCACGAAGTTCAGGTTTTAAGCGAGATGAAGAGCAAAAAGAGACCGTTTGGATGGGCACGTCTTAAGTACCCACGAAGTTCAGGTTTTAAGCGAGATGAAGAGCAAAAAGAGACCGTTTGGATGGGCACTTGCGTCTTAAGTACCCAGAGGGCGGGGCCTCTGGGGTGACGCTGAAGCCCAATGCCGTAAAGGCATGAATGTATTCCTTCAGGTAATCGCGTGGGGGCGCAATTCCCATAGCAATAGTGTTGCACCGAGTGACTGACTGATAAGGGAACTGGTGTTTGCTTTAAACCTCTTAAGACCAGAACTCTTGCATATGTGAATGCCAGGTCCTTGAAGGTTAACTGTTGTACTATTTGGACTGTATTTGTTTTGCATTAGACAGTTTCACTACCAAGTTACATCTAATGTGTACATATGGCATGTTATTGGTAATGACCCCAGACTGACTTGGTCTTCAGCATAAACATCTATAGAGCTCTCTATTGTACGTAAATAAATCAGTGAATGTAAAAGCAACAGCTAATAAAACAGTTGTCGTATTAACACATCAAATCTTGGGAATTAGAGCCATTTTGACACAACAAAAAAAATCATTTCAACTGTTCCCAGTCAGGCTAACCATTCCAACGACTACCCCATAAAACCTGTTGCTTGATATTTTGGCTCGATTATGGTCTGACTGCTGTTTAATGCAGAAAATAGATTGATTATGGTTAACAAAAAAAACG
>JBBPBX010001425.1:32027-86279 GCA_038048925.1 Garcialebias charrua
TACATATACACAGTACATACACACACACACATATGCTGGTGAAGGTTCTCAGTCATCCAGGACATGATCAAATCAGAAAAAGCGTTCAATACAAAAACAAAAAAAACTAATGTGGGGAAACTAAACAGCCTCTTCACAGACGAATGTCCCAACACAGGAGAGCCACCTTCTCTGGACAAAACTCAGCTGTTCACCTCCACCTCACGGACAAGGGTCACTCATTTGAGGACCAGAATGTGCAAATTTTGGACAGAGAACACAGATGGTTTAAGAGGGATGTGAAAGAAACTGTTTATGTTAAAAATGAAAGGCCTTCTCTTAACAGAGGCCTCAGGATCCAACTTTCAAAAACTTATAATGCAGCTTTAGGTCTGATTCCCAGACGATTCACACCTGATGAGAGCAGAGGAGCTGTTTCTGTGAATTAGACTAACAAAGAACTTAAGAAAGCCCTACTGTTAAGGTGTGATTCATCAATTTACATAGGATGTGTGGGTTATCTCAGGTATGTACGTGTGTTAGCTCAGCTTTCAATTTACATCGGTTTGTGTATGTCATCTCAGCATGTTATAACTTCACTCTTGACACAGCTGCTCTTTGAATTGAGAAAGCCCTCTGGATAGAGGGCAAAACGTTTTCTGTTACAAATAAAGTCCAGTTGTTTTTGTATTGAACGCTTTGTCTGGTGCATACACACACCACACACACACACACACACACACACACACACACACACATATACTATATATATCAGAAACAGAAGAATCAGAATCAGAATAAGCTTTATTATCATTGCACCGAGACACAACAAGAACATGTACGTACAGTCATCCGAAAGATGGGCGGAGTGCACGAAGCTGCTACTATAAAAAAGCGCGGCCCTCTTATTCTTATTCAGAATAATATTTTTGCTTGGATGAGAAAAGGGAGGAAAACATGAAGAGAGATGGTATAAAAAGATCGCTCACGCCTTGTCCTATACAGGCTCGATTTGAGGCAGTAAAAAACCTACCACAGCATAGCACATAAATAAACGTGATACATGTACATATAGGCCGATGAAGACATTGAATTTTAAAGGAAGGTCATAGCATAGTCCAGAGCCCCCTCTCAACCATTGTCCAGATAAAAGGTGTTCGTTATCATCAGCTCGGTTGAGGGTCTGTCACATGTCCACAGCCTTGGGGAAGAGAGGGGTGAGGAGACAGACAGAGCGTCTTTTGTTTTTATCTAAACATGCCAGGAGGAATTGAGACAGGGTATATACAGAAATTCTTGAGTTAAATTTAATACCTTAAATACCTTTTCAATACCATCACAATATTTTTATAATACCTTCACGACACTGAGCTGCAACCATAGCGGTAACCTCTTGTACTTCAGTTCAGAGCAACTAACTGTTAAGTGATAAGATTACTGTCATTTTCTTCCTAAACTTTGGTAGTGTAGTGATACACCTCATCTCTGATATTGTAGGCTTGACCTTCAAGTACACCTCTCTGCATCTCTTTGAAACTCTAAGTAGGTGTGTTTACATGGACATAAGTAATCAGATCAAACGGCCGATCGGATCAAAAGTGTGTCATGTAAACACCCCGTTCGGATCATTTTTTGTGTTTTCGGCGTGATCCGGCCTAATTTGTGATCAGCTCGAAACAGGTGGTTTACACCGATCCGTTACCCGTTCGGTGCTCATGTAAACACTTGATCCGTTCCGTTTATCAAACTGTCCTGACTGCGCATGTGCGCTGCGCACGCACCCCCCCCCACCCCTCGTGTTTCCTTCTCTGCCTAGCTAGTGGGTAGATGCTAACGCTAACGCATGGTGGGGAAGCAAAACTGGTCGGTGAGCGACGCAACATTTGTAATGGAAACATTAAAATAGCTCAAAACTATCAAACGCCTTGACCGAACGTGTGGGAACACGGAGTTATTTAAACAAGTACATGAAAAGCTGGAAGAAGCTGGAGATCGCTGGAAGTGCTTGAAAGCTAAGTGCTACAAAGCTAAAAACAACAACGGGAGAAGTACGACCCCACCACTTTTTCATTTTACGTGTTGATAAATGAACTGATGAGAGATCTGCCACTTCCAACACAGCAGGCAGCGGTGTGGATCTAGGTTATGAGGAGGAGAGGAATCTGAGATGAAGCTAACCAGAGGAGCAAAGCATCCTTTCTGGTAAGTTAGACTCTTCAAACCACATTAACCCTCTGTACTGTATTACCTGGAGTAATTAGAAACAACAAATATGTTAAAATGTAATTATAATAAGAAATAAGAGTAGCTTTAGGGCAGTACAGTACTACTGTATTGTACATTAAAACTCCTCCAACTAACCAGATAATTAACCCAACAAATTTCAACATATCAGTAGTCCAGTTAAACTTTATTTTGTTTGTTTTTCAGATGATGAGTCCAGCTTTGAAGAGGCAGCAGGCAGCAGCACACAAATGACAGTGGCAGGTGATGGTGGCACGTGGCAGGTGATGGTGGCAGGTGATGGTGGCAGGTGGCAGAAGATGCAAGAGTCCCACGTCTTAGGAATCCCAAGAAGTTCACACATGTGCTTTAGAACAACTCAAAACTGATTTGAAAATGTTTCAATTCTCCACAACCATGTTTCTTTGTCCCCTGACAGATATGTAAATGTATTTTTTACACAGACATTAGGATTGATAGTTTATGGTACAATTAAGATGTCCTAACTTAATACAGTCAGGTGGTTTAATAAGGACTCTGAGTTTCTGCATGACTCACAGGATAAAAACACATTTGCTGTTCTATCAGGATACAGAAACATACATTTTGGAAGTAAAATCGATTATTTTGTCACCAATTTTGTTGTCCTAAATCACATGCATACATCGAAATTGTGAAAGTATGCGATGAGTTGATAAAGAAGTTACTGAATTACAGGTTACTGTAGTTTTTAAATGACCAAAGAATGTTTTTTTGTTGTTGTCATCATTACAAGATTTGATCTGTGCACATCGTCTATTTTGCACACACATTTTGAATGTTTAATTTTTATGTTTTTCTGATATACCTCAAATTGCACTAAGAATGAAACATGTTTCAAACAAGCAAGCAGTATCAATTGTTTACAAGAATTTGTTAAAATGTTTGGTCCATTAAAGAGCTCAGATGTTCACTAGTATTTGCAGTTTTTTATTGTGATAATTTTATACAAATGTTAACTGCATGTGAACACAAATACATGACAAGTATCTTTTTAGAAGAACTCTACTGTGACTTCAGCAACCCGGTCATCTCTACCTCCACCTGACTGAGCAAAGGTAAACATTAAATGACTTGAGGAGTCAGACGAGGAGAGTTTGGGTATCCTTTGACGAGCCAGTCCAACAGCAGGTATGCAGGGTCACCTGAAGAGACTGACGTTCTTCAATGTTCCTCACAGACTGCAAAAAAAGGACATGCCAATATTTAGTGTTCAACTTTTTATTTGTTTAAAGATATGGTTCAAACAAATTTTAGTTAAAAAAAAATCTTTACAGCTAAGTATGTCTACTGATTACTTAGCTGTAATGGTTTAATACTAAATACAATAGTAAATTTTAGCCTTACATTTTGGCAACATTTAACTATTTGCATTTAACATTTAACTATGCGTGGGTTTCCTCCCACAGACCAAAAACATGCACGTTAGGATTGGTGACTAAATTGACCCTAGGTGTGAGAGTGGATGGTTGTTTGGTGTGAGTGAGACAGGTCCCTCTTGTAAATGAGTCCCCATGACTCAAAGAGGCCTGTATAAATAAAGGTTGAATGAATGAATGAATTTGTTTAAAGACATGGTTCAAACAAACATTTTTTTAAATAAAACTTTACAGCTAAGCATCTCTACTTTGAGATACTTCTTAGCTGTAATCGTTGTAGTAAAACTAAATACAATATAGTAAATATTAGCCTTACTTTTGTCAACAGATGAGCCCTTTGATAGAGGTCTGAGTGGCGCAGGACATCATGAGCACTGCCTGGCATCGTGTCACTGATGCTCCAGAAACAGGAAAACAGAGAAAGAATAGTAATTAATAACAAATACAGACAGTATCACGCAGACAGGTAGAAAAGGAAAGGGCAAAAAAGTTTATTAGCATACAGCGTTTTTATTATCTTACCAACAGTTGTTGTCCACGACAGCTTGGAGGACAGAGGACGTCCAGCGCTCTCATCCTGTGAATAAAAAAACTAAAAGCACGCGCTGCTTCACCTGTAGTTCAATCAGGGAGTGCAGTAAAAACTCAGTCTCCGTCATTACAATCTGGCGCGGGTCCATTGACGCGTCTGTTTACTTTCGTCCCGGAAGTAACTTCTTCTTCTGTGGTTTTAACGGAAGTAACTTCTTCTTCGGTGTTTTTTTAAGGGGGAGTGTACCACTCTGCGCATGTCAGAACTTCTGATCAGAATAAAAGCCTGCTGCATGTAAACACTCGTCATGAACGGATTGTGCACATGTAAACGGTGCAAGTGTTACACCTTCTTGAAGCCCTCAAGGAGACGAGTGGACACATATTTTTTACAATTATTTTGAATTAATGGACACTAATTAATCAGATTGAACTTTCTCTTTAATGTGTGTTAATTCAGAATTGATCTACAGTATATTTTGTCATTCAAATGATGATCTGTTACTTGCATGAGTTTGACCCTTCTGCTGGTTTATTTCTGCAGAGCAAGCAGGCTTCAATATCATGGCACAGTTCAGGGTAAACTTTTAACTTGCAACTTCCTTCTCTGTTTTGTCTGTGAAAGTTAGCCATAATATTCTCTGTGCTCACAAGCAGGCCATCTGGCCGATTCTGTAAACAGTTTTCCTGTTGTCCGTCAGAGACAGTTCTGCCTATCAGATGAAATATCCATCTCTTATTTTGTTAAACCAGCCAATAGTTATTAAGGAGGTGGGTCAGACCCCACCTCCCATATAACGGTCCATTTCCTGCATCTTCCGGAGAGTCGGAAGGAAGAACATCCTAACAACTTGCTTCTCTCTCTGGGAAAAGCTGGAGACGTTCCGGTCATTGTGTCAACTAGACCCACGTTTCAGCTGGTGTTACAGTAAAGCTTACTGTAACCCACTCACTCATTTTATGAAAGAATTTGTTTTCTGAAGTTTTATTTTGAAAGCTCTGCCAGGAGCTGGCCCTGTTCCTGCCGGGAGAAGCGGCTCTTCTTGCTCGTCTGAATCAGCTCACACACGCGGAAGCCATCTGGACGTGAACTGGACAACACAAGCCGTGTTTCCATCAAGGTTTCTAGGTGCGCATTTTGAAGTATCGCAGCAGAAAAGCTTAATGGAAACGGCAAAATGCGCAGTTACTTCCTGAAATTCGCCAAAAAGTTTATACGCTCGCTTGAGGTGGTTTTTGGGATCTTCGAAACCGAGCAGATGCGCAAAACGACAGATGGAAACACATTTGCCGACTCGTGCTGCCGAAGCGAACATTCACGTCACGTGACTGATCAGCTGTTTCCGCTCCGGACAACATGTAACATCGCTAAAACTAGTTGGCATGACAGAATAAATACAACTTGCCCGATAGCAACACGTACCTGAAATATTCTCTCCATTTTGACGAGATGTGTGGCCGGGTTCTGTTTTCAACCGCTACTTCCTGTTTACTGTAGACATGCGCAGTGCTGACGTCTGACGTAATGACGCTGACGTCTGACGTAATGACGCTGTGCGTGGCTTGGTAGATGCGCTTCAAGCCAGCAGATGGAAACACTTCTGCTTCGCATTAATTTGTATTTACATATTTGCGAGATTTCAAAAATTAGCTAAAAAATCGAAATGAAAATGGATGGAAACACAGTTAAAGTCCGTTAGTGTCCACAAACTTCAACTCTTATCTCCAAGACGTATCGTCAACAGGTAACGAGGCGTTGATGTGTTCTGAACGTGTGAGAAGCCCAGCTAAGACCTGTATGGGAAAGTGTCACCCTGCCTTTTCAAAATAATTAACTTCCGTTAACTTAGCTTTCATTCCTCCAATTTCTTTTTCTTCCTAAGCTATTAAGAAATTAAGTAATGTGCCAACAGTAAAGTTCCTAACTGTCTGTTTGTTTTAATTTGAATTCTTGTCAACGTAGTTAGTAAATCAGAGCTAATATCGATACAAATGTTTATTGTAATTTTGTGATTATTTCAATAAAAGGTCTATTTTCTGGTAGACCAACATAAGTTGAAGTCTCTTGTGAAGTTACATTTCTGGCTAATCACATCACCGATTTATTGATTTAATCTGAAAAAGTTGAGACCCCATGAAACTGATGGTAGATTTGTGTAGATAAAATCTGCTCGGATCTTTCATCCAAACTATAGGTAAGTCAGTAAACTGACCTCGTAAGTGTTTAATTACACAAACGGCCTATAGATTTATTACAGTAGTAAATGTAGTTTTATAACAATTACTGGATGCATCAAGTTCATTCTTGCCTCAATAAAAGCAGTGACCTATTCGTTATTTAAATCTAACCCAAGACAAAAAGTTATTTAATTGTTCCCACACACAACATATCTCTAATGGCAAACGAAAAACCATAAACTTGAAAACAGAACAGTTTAAGTAAAATAATTCAACACTGAACACATGCACAATTCAAAAAGAGAGGGAGTAAAATAATAAGTACCGTATTTTTTGGCCTATAAGATTTTTTTTCCCCATACAGGTAGTCCCCGACTTACGAGCGCTCCTATTTATGAGGTCCCGGACTTACGAGCATGCATCTCATAAAAAAAAATAATAATAGTAAAAAAAATAATAATAATAATATTTTTTTTTTTAAATAAATGAATACATGTACAGTACTGTACAGTCACCAAGCACTTAGCCTATCCTAACACAGTTTTTAAAGATGAAGGAGTGAGTTGAATTGTCTCCCTTTCACATAAAGGGAGCTAGCTCCCTTTATGGGAATGGAGCCTGCAGGGAGGAGGGAGACAATTCAACTGACTCCTTAACTGTGTTAGGATAGGCTAAGTGCTTGGTGACTGTACAGTACTGTACATTTATCTATTTATAAATAAAAAACAATAAAAAAATAAAAATACTGTATATACTGTATATTTTTAATAAATAGATAAATGTACAGTACTGTACAGTCACCAAGCACTTAGCCTATCCTAACACAGTTTTTAAAGATGAAGGAGTCAGTTGAATTGTCTCCCTCCTCCCTGCAGGCTCCATAGGGAGCTTGCTCCCTTTATGTGAAAGGGAGACAATTCAACTTATTCCTTCATCTTTAAAAACTGTGTTAGGATAGGCTAAGTGCTTGGTGACTGTCCAGTACTGTACATGTATTCATTTATAAAAAAAAAAAAAAAAAGTAAAAAAAAAATAATATATATATATATTTTTTTTTTACTATGTGATCCTACTTACGAATTTTTGACATACGAGCGCCCCCTAGGGACGGAACTTGCTCGTAAGTCGGGGACTACCTGTACTGTATTTATAAACCCTTTTCTGGCTGATATATGACCGGTTCCATTTATTCTGACTGGAAAAAATGAGCAGTATCACTTTCAGCCACTTGATGGAAGCAGAGTAGTAATAGTTGTATGGCATGCTGTTGGCTGTTCTATCATGTAATAGGTAAACGTGGCTAATGACAAATTCAAAAAAGTTCTAGACAAAAACAACTGGAATTTATTTATTATACTATACTTTATACTTTGTTTTTTTCTTGCAATTTTTAGAATTTACCATGTCCTGGATGACTGAGAATCTTCACCAACTTTTAATGACTCAATCGGCCTGCCATATACTCCCCACCTACACTCTGCTCTCTGCTTGGAACCGTCAATCCAGCTGCAACACTGTGGCAAAATGCAGCTAATCTGACTATTAAAGTGCATTTACTAAGCAAATAATAGACGGAGACACAACTATGCTAAAATTTTGAGCAAAGAAAAAATTATTTAGGTACGGTACTTCTCCTGTTAAATTTTTGAGAAACGAGCCGTGTTCCTCCTTCCTGTTTCTCATCGTCTGCGCGTTCACGGAGCACAGAGGCAGCAAAACTATTTTTTAAATAAAGCTGATCTGACCATTAAAGTACATTTATTAAGAAAACGTTTGACTGAGGCACACCTTTGCTATAATTTTGAGCTAACAAATATTTGTTTAGGTGTTTTTCTTGTTAAATTTCGGAGAAACGAGCCAAGTTCCTCCTTACAGACATGACAATAAGCCTCTCGGTTGTTACCAATTACTGGCTGAAGCCAGTCTCTGAATCTGGTGTCCTCTAACCAGAAGTCTGAAAACTTGCATTTCCCCATGATAGTTCTGGAAGCTCTGTCGGCCCTCGGCCGGTCGTAGTTGCGAATGCACACTGACCGACAATATGACGTCATTGATTTAGCTTAGGTCCTACTCGAACATAAAATTAGAAAAGATAAATAAATTCACAGGAATTTTTTAGCCGATAGAATAGGAAAAATATACAGTAGTTGTGTAGGTTTAAAAAAAATTAATACCTCGTCAGATTACATTTATTTACCTACTGGACTGGGGTGTGAAGTTCATGAACCGGTTGGTAGAGAATGGGTGTTAATCTATCAAACGACACAGTGTTTTGATTTCTCCGTCATCACGTAAAACAACCAGTCAAATACGGAAAATATTCGGTTAACGTGACCGCTGGGCGAGCAACGACGAGACTGACCGGAGAGGCTAAAGTCGTCTCCGACCCAGATCTGTTCTGGTCTGGCGCTTCAAAGCATGAGAAAATCTCCTCCAGGCGGATGCAGCAATTCCCATGGAGGTGAACAGTCCTTCGTTTGAAGGTAACAGGCTGCTCACTGTGGCTGAGACTGGCTCGGTTCAGGACAAATTTCCCCACAGTCCGGCTTGGTTCAGTTCTGGTCATATTCGGGGACACAGGAACACATCTCCACACCGAACGTAGACACCACAAGGAGCCAGTCCAGCAGAAAGCCAGCAAAATACCACCTAGCAATCCTTGTCAGAACCAGGTAGAACCAGAGAGGTCCAGATTAGAAGTTTGTTTGGGATCTGGAGGAAGGAAAAACACAGGAACTTCGTACAACGATTCCCCCGCTCGAGGGATCACCTAGCCAGCAGGTGATCCCTCCCACCCCACTGGCTCAAGTGACCAGTGGGGTGGGAGTGGCCGATCCTGGACCAACATGTTTTTTGGAATGGTCCCGTCCAGCTCAATGAGTTACTGAACACTGAACTGCAAGTTCACAGCGACTTGCAGGGTAGATGGTACACCAGACCATGTTTACACAAACGTAAAAGATGCATACAAAGCTGAACCCCACTCCCACCTAGTCAGACCACAACTCAATCTTCTTGGCTCCTGCTTACCTGCCCTTGCTGAGACACTCCAGACCGGTTCAAAAGGAAGTCAAATCTTGGATCCAGAACAGTGGCCCCATACTGAAAGATTGTTTTGAACGAACAGACTGGCAGGTTTTCAGAGAAACTGCTGAAAATGGAGGATTGCTTGATCTGGACCAATATGCATCCTCAGTTCTGGGATACATTAGCAAAATGTACTGACACCATTTCCACCATAAGATATGTTAAAACTTACCCGAACAGGAAACCTTGGCTGAATGCATAGGTACACACCCTGCTAGCAACCAGGAACACTGCCTTCAGGTCTAGAAACTCACAGGAGCTAAGAAGAACAAGGAAAGGGCTGGTTGCTAGTATTAAGAGAGCCAAGGCTACAAATGCACAGAGGATCAAGGGTCAATTCACCTCACAAGACCCACGGAGCATGTGGAGGGGCATTAAGTGCATAACAGATTATAAAGGCATGAGCGAACAATGCCCGAAAGACCCATCACTGCCTGATGCCCTCAAGTTCTATGCACTCTTTGAAGACCCGAACAGACCATCCAGCACCAGACTCACCTTACCTCCGGATGACAAACATCTCAGCGTGACCTCAGCAGAAGTAAGGAGTACTTTCAGGAGGATTAACCCTCACAAAGTAACCGGTCCAGAACATCCCCAGGAAAGTGTTGAAAGAATGTGCCGATCAGCTCTGTGAGGTTCTGGCAGACATATTTAACACCTGCTTACCCTGGAGACAATTCCCATCTACCTGAAGACTGCCACCATCATCCCAGTCCCAAAAAGCTCTACAGTTACTGGCTTGAATGACTATCGGCCAGTGGCCCTCACCCCGATAGTCGCTAAATACGTCAAAAAACTGGTCATGACTCATACAAAACAACCATCGACATCAACAAGGACCCTCATCATTACGCATACCGTGAGAACTGATCAACAGAAGATGCCATCTCCTCTGTAGTCCACACTGCGCTCAACCACTTGGAGCAGAAAGACTCTTATGTCCATATGCTCATCTTCCTTCCAACACCATGATCCCCCAAACCCTGATGGACAAACTACTCACACTAGGACTAAGCCTCTCCATTTGCAACTGGATACTAGACTTCTTAACAAAAAGATCACAGTCAGTGAGGATCCATAACTTCTCCTCCTCCACCATAACCCTCAGCATTGGCTCTTCTCAAGGATGTGTGTGCTCACTTATGATTGTGCAGCTACCCATCTAGGTTGTCATATTGTAAAGTTTGCAGATGATACAGTGATGGTGGGATGCATCACAAACAATGATGAGTCCAGCTACAGGCAAGCAGTAGTACACCTGTAGAGTTGGTGCAAAGAAAATAACCTTCACATTAGTGCTAGGCCATATCATATCGTTCCCGGTAATACCGGTAAAAAAAGCTTGCCCGGGCAAAAAAGTTATATCATGATATGCTAATTTCATAACATAATACGTCAGGGCGCCCACCCCCTTAACAACCGAGCGCTTCAAACGACCAAACCAAACTGTGCACAAAGAAAATAACCTTCACATTAGTGCTGGGCCATATCATATCGTCCCCGGTAATACCGGGAAAAAAAAGCTTGCCCGGGCAAAAAAGTTATATCATGATATGCTAATTTCATAACGTAATACGTCAGGGCGTCCCGCACCCTTAACAACCGAGCGCTTCAAACGACCAAACCAAACTGCGCACCTCCCCTCCACCTGTCTGTACTGGTGTAACACTAATAGACTATATGCCACGGACTCCCGTTCCAGCACTTCCGCATTCATTACCCGGACGGCGCACTTCCAGTTAGCAGAAATGACACAAACATAAATGAGTAAAGACAATAAATAAAACATCCACATACAAACCAATAATAACTCTATACATATATAAATCTATATAAATCTATACAAATCTATAGCGACGTTTCCCCTTTGGATAACCACGATCCATTGTCGCCTTAACCCCTCCTCAGCTGGGGAATGGAACGGCTGTACCCACCGGTTGGTGGACACAACGGAACTCACTTGTAGTGCCAGTAGCTCGCAGCCGCTTCCCGTTTCGGGTCGTTGTCATGGTCTGCTACTAGGAGCTAACGCTAACAACAACGGCAGTGGATGGGACCCGGAAGTGGCGGACGTGGGTTGTATTTTACCGGAAGTACGTCACCGCCACCCGCGGCATATACTGTAGTCAATTAGTTACGCACAATACTAGCTAGCTAAAATGCTAAAAACAAACACCGCATCTCAGCTTCTCTCCATCCAGCTCTAAACTGCAGGTACAGACAGGTCGTCTCTCTCCCCCTCCCCCATTCCTCTCTGAGCAGCCGCTACGGGCTGTCTCCCTAGTTCTAAACTGTCGGTACAAACACGCGCAGCTCAACTGTCTCTTGAGTTCCACAGTCGGTCCACAGACCAAGAGGCAGGTGATCAGAGACAGATCAGTCAGAGAAATGAATCATTCCTGCATGAATAGATGAAGCTGAATCACCAACAAGCTTCAGGGTCAGCTGATCACCTTGTTACAAGTTCTGGAAGTTATAGCTCATTTAAAGACAACAAATATTTTGTTGTAGGTTACAGCAACCAACCGACCTACGACTCCATCAACCTACAGCAACCCTGGACCTACGAACGAGCCATTTTAAAGAATGCCATCGACGTACGGCAAAAAGTTTGTGACCTACGAACGAACCAAGTTAAAATATATAATCGAGCTACGGCATACTGGACGCACGACCTACGAACGAGCCTCATTACAAGTATATAATCGAGCTACGGCGTAACTGCGTCAGTATGGCAAGCGGCCAGGTGGGGGAGGGGATTGCATTGGCTGTTGTTTGTTGGGCATGGGCATGACACTGCGCATGACAGTGGAAAAGTACCGCCAGCGAGAGGGGGGCTGGGCTTCCGACGGATGTACACACAGCTGCAATGCACCTGACGGAGGAGGGATCCTTACAGGTAAAGCGGTACTATTTAGTACCTACCGCAGCTCAAGGGAGAGGCTGTTCCAGGCTTTTGGGCCGGCAACAGAAAAGGACCGGCCTCCCCAAAGTAGTATAAATATAAACAGTAGTAATAAATGTAAACAGTAGTAATAAATGTAAACAGTATTAATAAATGTAAACAGTGAATGTAAACAGTAGTATGACTATAGGCAGTAATGTAATACAAACATTAGTGCAAATATGAGAAGTAGTGCAAACTGAATGAGCACATGACCGAGAGTTTAGTGAATAACCCGTTTGATGACACAGAGTCCAGTGTTAAAAACTTTGTGTTGAGTGGTAATGTGTGAGAAAGTTTTTTGTGTTAAGGCAGTTCAAATGGGAGGGGAGGCAGAGCAGGCAGAGTGTTTAGCATTCTGACTGCCTGATGAACAGAGCTGTCTCTCAGTCTGCTGGTACGAGCCTGGAGACTCCTCAGTCTCCTCCCTGATGGCAGCAGGCTGAAGCAGCTGTGTAGTGGGTGTGTGGGATCACCTGCCATGCAGTGGGCTTTCCGAGTGAGGCGTTTGCTGTGTAAGTCCTGCAGTGAGGGCAAGGAGGTGCCGACGATCTTCTCAGCTGCTCTCACGATGAGCTGGAGGCTCTTGCGGTAGGATGCAGTACATGCACCAAACCACACAGTGATGCAGCTTGTCAGGACACTTTCTATCAGAGTCAGAGTCAGAGAGTCTTTATTGTCATTTGCACCGCATGTGGTACATGTGATGAAAACGAGATTATGTACACGGGGTCCCAGTTACATCCAACAACAAATGCAAGAGAAAAACAGTAATAACATCTAGAATTAACTAAGAAAAACATCAACTAGTAATACACTAAGCTCTAATCTAGTGGAAAAACATCATTATAAACAGTAGCACCCCTGTAGAAGGTGCACATGATGGGGGTTGAAGCTCCAGCCCTTTTCAGCTTGCGGAGAAAGTAGAGGCGCTGGTGAGCCTTCTTGGCCAGTGATGCAGTGTTCCTGCTCCAGGACAGGTCCTTTGAGACGTGCACTCCCAGGAACTTGGTGCTGTCCACTCTCTCCACTGCGGTGCTGTTGATGGTCAGAGGGGCATGTTGTGCATCCCTCTTCCTGAAGTCCACGACAATCTCCTTTGTCTTCTCCACGTTGAGAGTGAGATTGTTGTGTCCGCACCACAAGGCCAAGCGGCTCACCTCGTTCCTGTAGTCCGTCTCATCGTTGTTGCTGATGAAGCTTCATTTTAGTTAGTTGTTTTGGGAACCTACACCTGCACTTTAGTTTTTGTGGTGGATTTTGTTGATCTATATTTTGTGCAGACTTTTTCAATCTAAATAACAGATCATTTTTATTTTTTATTTTTATACTTGGAGACTGAATACGTTACTAAAAATAGTATTTTCAGTAAAATTACCCCTTTTTGTTTTTTAAAATTATATAAAATACTGCAAAGCAACATGGTAAGTTAATTTTGTCAAATAAATAAATTTGATTTCTGTTGTTTTTTTTGTTGTTGTTATATCACAAAATTTATCGTTATCGTGACAATGCTCTGAAACATCACAATATATTTTTTGAGCCATATCGCCCACCCCTACTTCACATCAATGTGAAGAAGACAAAAGAGATGATTGTGGACTTCAGAAGGAACAAATACACCCACACCCCCCCTGAACATAAGAGGATCTGCAATGGAAGTGGTCTCCAGCAACAAGAACCTGGGTGTACACATGAATGACAACCTCAGCTGGGGCAACAACACCACCAGCCTGATCAAGAAAGCTCATCACAGACTTTACTTCCTCAGGCGGCTGATACAAGCTGGACTGGGAAGCTCAGTCCTCACCTCCTTCTACAAGTGTGCAGTGGAGAGCATCCTGTGCTCCAGCATAAACGTGTGGCATGGAGGCTGCACAGCTCCAGATTATCACTGATTATCGTACTCACCACTGCACCCTGTATTCACTGGTTAACCGGACATCATTAACCTCACGCATACTCTCCCACTAGTACATTTTCATATTTAAATCACTTCTTGGTCTGCTGCCTTCATACATTCCCTCCTACATGTCTCTGCGTGAGTGCAGCTAAAGTGTGCGCTCTCAGGACATGATTACCTGCAGTGTTCCCTCAGTGAGGACTGAACTAGACAAAAGGGCCTTCTCCTACTCCGCTCCTGCTTCCTGGAATATCTTACAAAAAGATCAGAAGCTCTAGACCTTGACCTCTCTAAATGGTTTTAAGAATCTGTTAAATTCCTGGCAAGAACCAATGCAGACATGTTCCTGTTTTTAGTTTTCTACATTCGCCTTATAATCTAGCTGTTTTGCTACTTTTCGACATATTTTTTAACTTGTTTAAAAAACAAACAAACTGTATCCTTTCCTATGATTGTCTAATGTTGTCGCTGTTGTCATCTTTCTTTGTTGAAAACAGGTCTCTCTTGTAAATGAGTCCTTGAGGCTCAATGGGAATAACCTGTCTAAATGAAGGTTGAATGAATAGTGGACTTCAGGAAACAGCATGTAGGCTAGCACTCCACAATCAACATAAACAACCATGAGGTGTAGCAAGTCAGCAGCTTCAAGTTCCTCGGCGTTCACATTACCGAGGATTTGTCCCGGACTTTACATACAAACAGTAGGGGTGTAACGGTACGCTAAATTCACATTTTGGTTCAGTTCAGTTTCAAGGAGGGCTCAGTTCAGTTAAATTTCTGTACAAAAAAGGCCAAAATACTTATAAAATGTTTATTTTCAAAATATGCCAAGTAAACAAGTTCAGTCATTACAGACTTCTTAGCTGGAGGTGATCTGGTGGATGAAGAAGACTTAGCTGCTATCATCCTCAGACTGCAAACAACACAGGTAAAAAAAAAAAAAACCAGTTTATAATATTATAATTTAAAATTAAAAAAGTTAATTAGATCACAATAATACAATACCTCTTCCTGCACAGTCATCATATATCAGAAAGACTCATACGTGCGTCTGCTCTTTGTGGACTTCACATCTGCCTTCAACACCATGATCCCCCAAACTCTGATAGACAAACTATCTACACTTGGACTAAGCCCCTCTATTTGTAACTGGGTACTAGACTTCTTAACAGACAGACCACAGTCCGTGAAGATCCACAACTTCTCCTCCTCCACCATAACCCTCAGCACTGGCTCTCCTCAGGGATGTGTGCTGAGCCCCCTTCTGTTCACTCTGCTCACATATGATTGTACAGCCACACTTCCAGGCTGTCATATTGTTAAGTTTGCAGATGATACAGCGGTGGTGGGATGCATCACAAACAATGATGAGTCCAGCTACAGACAGGAGGTGGAACATCTGGAGAGCTGGTGCAAAGAGAATAATCTTCACATGAATGTGAAGAAGACAAAGGAGATGATTGTGGACTTCAGAAGGAACAAACACACCCATGCCCCACTGAAAATAGGTGGGTCTGCAGTGGAAGTGGTCTCCAGCTACAAATACTTGGGTGTACACATGAATGATAACCTCAGCTGGAGCAACAACACCACCAGCCTGATCAAGAAAGGTCATCAGAGACTCTACTTCCTCAGACGGCTGAGACGTGCTGGTCTGAGCAGCCCAGTTCTCACCTCGTTCTACAGGTGTGCAGTGGAGAGCGTCCTGTGCTCCAGCATCAACGTGTGGCATGGAGGCTGCACAGTTGAAGAGAGGAAAGCTCTACAGAGAGTGGTGAAGGCTGCACAGAAGTCTGTTGGAGTCAGTCTCCCCACCATCACAGACATTTACACCTCCAGATGCAGGAAAAGAGCCACCTGCATCATGAAAGACCTCACTCATCCAGCACACTCACTCTTTGCCCCACTCCCCTCAGGACGGAGGTTGAGGAGCATCAAGTGTAGAACCACTAGACTGAGGAACAGCTTCTACCCTGAGGCTGTTAGACTCATGAATAAATAAAAATAAAATAAAAAATAAACACTGCAAAATATCACATCATGCTGATGCTGATCTGTTTTCTTGTTGCTGTGTTCATCTGTGTTCATCTGTGACCATCTGCTCATACAAACTCATGTTCGTGCTGCTGTTTATTCCCACTATATTAGGCTTAGTGTATTACTAGTTGATGTTTTTCTTAGTTAATTCTAGATGTTATTACTGTTTTTCTCTTGCATTTGTTGTTGGATGTAACTGGGACCCCGTGTACATAATCTCGTTTTCATCACATGTACCACATGCGGTGCAAATGACAATAAAGACTCTCTGACTCTCTGACTCTGACTCTCTGATATGAGGTGGTTGAATATTCTCTCTCACTCATCATCCATGTGGCAGGGTTTTAAATCTGGGGTCGGGATTACTGACAATATCAGTCAGTTTTAGCTTTTTCATAAAGTGCTGCTACAACTTTTGGCTAAAGTGTTGACATCATGGGATGTCGTAGGCAACGGGGCTCAAGAACTTTATGCTTAAAGTTGGCGCATCAACAACATTCAGACATAGATCCAGAGCTTTAAAACTTTTACAGCTTTTGTTATTGCTTTGGACTAGGGTTGGGCGATATGGGCCAAAATTAATATCGCATAATTTTTACAAAAATTACGATATACGATATATATCTCAAAAATTTTCTTTCCATAAAGTAATAACAAAAATATATTTGAGTCAAAGTTTTGTCCCAATTGTGTCACAGGCACATTTATTAACAGCTGTAACTGTACAAAATAAATGCCTAAAATAAACTTGTTACTGTACATATATGAAATAGTTTATTTTTTAGACATCTATTTACACATATTAAATAATAATCCTCTTCAGCTGGGGGCAACTGTGGTTGAGAAGCTAGAGAAGTCATCCCCCAATGGGCAAGTTAGGGGTTCGATTCCACCAGCAGTCACATGCTGAAGTGTTCCTGGGCAAGACACTGAACCCCTCATTACCTGTGATGTGTGTCCTATCAGTGTATGAATGTGATAAAGCTCTGATTATTCTTTGTAGAGATCTAGTAGAGTGCTGTTTGAATAGGTAAATGAGGGCACAGATTATATAGTAAAGAGCTTTGAGTGTCTTGATAAGTCAAAGTCAAAGTCAAAGTCAACTTTATTGTCAGAACTGCAATATGTACAGGACATACACAGGATTGAAATTGCGTTTCTCTCAGTCCCTCGGTGCAACAGTAACCATCTAAACACTAAACACTAAAACATTTAATACACATAAGCATAAAATAGTAAAAAAGTGTAACACTGTCCTGAGTTTTTTCATAATAGTATAAAAGTATGAAAATTTACACCAACACTGAAACACCAAACACCCCTAAAACACCAAACACCCAATGAACATAAGCATAAAATGAAATAATAAAAGTGTAATACTGTCCTGAGTTTTTGCATAGTAGTATGAAAAGTATAAAAACGTAAATCTATAAAATAAACTGAAGTTTCTAGCGTTGACATTTGCAAAGAGTGGCACAGCAGCATATAAGTTAATGTACACAGTATATGTATGAGGTAGTTGATGTTGGTATAGAGGCAAAGTGGCATATGAAGTAAGGCACATAAGGCACATTTGGCATCCTTAGATAAGGCTAGTCAGAGAATGCTGTATATGTATCTGCAGTAGTGTAGATAAAAGTAGTGTAAATGTAAACAGTAGTAATAAATGTAAAGCAGTAGTAATAAATGTAAACAGTATTAATAAATGTAAACAGTGAATGTAAACAGTAGTATGACTATAGGCAGTAATGTAATACAAACATTAGTGCAAATATGAGAAGTAGTGCAAACTGAATGAACACATGACCGAGAGTTTAGTGAATAACCCGTTTGATGACACAGAGTCCAGTGTTAAAAACTTTGTGTTGAGTGGTAATGTGTGAGAAAGTTTTTTGTGTTAAGGCAGTTCAAATGGGAGGGGAGGCAGAGCAGGCAGAGTGTTTAGCATTCTGACTGCCTGATGAACAGAGCTGTCTCTCAGTCTGCTGGTTCGAGCCTGGAGACTCCTCAGTCTCCTCCCTGATGGCAGCAGTCTAAAGCGGCTGTGTAGTGGGTGTGTGGGATCACCTGCCATGCGGTGGGCTTTCCGAGTGAGGCGTTTGCTGTGTAAGTCCTGCAGTGAGGGCAAGGAGGTGCCGACGATCTTCTCAGCTGCTTTCACGATGCGCTGGAGGCTCTTGCGGCAGGATGCAGTGCATGCACCAAACCACACAGTGATGCAGCTGGTCAGGACACTTTCTATGGCACCTCTGTAGAAGGTGCACATGATGGAGGTTGAAGCTCCAGCCCTTTTCAGCTTGCGGAGAAAGTAGAGGCGCTGGTGAGCCTTCTTCGCCAGTGCTGCAGTGTTCCTGCTCCAGGACAGGTCCTTTGAGACGTGCACTCCCAGGAACTTGGTGCTGTCCACTCTCTCCACTGCGGTGCTGTTGATGGTCAGAGGGGCATGTTGTGCATCCCTCTTCCTGAAGTCCACGACAATCTCCTTTGTCTTCTCCACGTTGAGAGTGAGATTGTTGTGTCCGCACCACAAGGCCAAGCGGCTCACCTCGTTCCTGTAGTCCGTCTCATCGTTGTTGCTGATGAGACCTACCACTGTTGTGTCGTCCGCAAACTTGATGAAGTGGTTGGAGCTGTACGATGGTGTGCAGTCGTGTGTTAGCAGGGTGAATAGAAGGGGGCTCAGCACACATCCTTGTGGGGCCCCTGTGTTCAATGTGATGGTGCTAGATGTGTTACTCCCGATCCGTACTGTCTGTGGTCTCCCGGTCAGGAAGTCTAGCAGCCAGTTACACATTGAGGTGTTCAGCCCCAGACTGTCCAGTTTATGGATGAGCTGACAAGACAGAAAGGCTCTGTATAAGCACAGTCCATTCAGCTGTGCCGCCTTCCCGTTAGTAAGCGTGTGTGAACTGCAGTAGTGAGCCTCCACTTGGAATCTTGAAGCTCCCAGCTCTGACAGACCTGACTCCTTACTTGAAATGGTTCATGCCGGGTTCCCACCAAATGCGTCAAAACGCTCCCAACGCACTGTGTTTGCTGCTTGTCAACAGATGTCTGTTCACACGGAACGCGTCTGCAGACGCGCAGTGGGAGCAGCGTCTGGCTCCCTTCCCGGTCAGATTTGTTTTGTTTTCTGTACACTGGGCAGATGAAATCAGCTGTACGTGAGGCTCGTTACTACTTGAGTGGGTTTTCTACGAGCCGAACTGCAGCTCCGAAGGTCTTTGTTGAGATGAAAACGTTTTTTTTTTATGTTTGGGGTGATCGTACGCTCGAGCAGACAGCGGCAACTGTAAAAATGCCAAGTTTCTTACCGGAGGCTGGTTTCTTCATGGAGGCTCATTGGGGTAAGTTTAAAAAGTCCAAAAACAGTCCTGTCGTTGTTGCGTCATCACATAGCAGAGTCTCTCCCGATTGGTTGCTCAACGCCTCGTCTGCTTTGGACGCGCACGTGCGTGGGAAAGTACTGCCGCTCGCTGCCGCGCTGCTTGAACTGCTCAAGACGTGCCGCGCCTGGCCGCGCCTCCCATGGCCGCGCCTCCACATAGACTTTGCATGTAAAGTGGCTGCTTCGGCGCGTTTGGTTGGAACCCAGCATCAGAGCTCATTTAGCTATGCTGTGTGCCTTTTAGAGGAACAGAGAGAGGAAGCACGACATTCAACAGTTTATCATATTGCTAAAGATATGGTCCTTAGCGGCTAACAAGATGGCTAAAGATATGATAAACTGCTGCTTTATCAATGTTGCACTTTCTCTCTCTGTTCCTCTAAAAAAGGCACACAGCATGGCTAAATGAGCTCTGAACCATTTCAAGCAGTGGTGGGCCTCCAACCGCTAGGGAGCGCTATTGCGCTAATCCGTTTGTAGCGTAGCTAAATAATCTGTTAGCTTTACAGCGGATTGACTAAGTTTTATAATTCATAAGCGGATTTATGCTATTTTTATTTAAAATGCAGTACCGCTAATAACTAATTATCTATCAGTAAAAACGAAATAACGTATTTACGAGCAGCGCCGGATGTGGTCCGTCACAAAAAAGCGTCCCCCTCAGTCTCTTGGTGTGTGCTCTCTCTATAGCAGTTAGCAGCCAGTGTGTTACTCTGGAGCCTTATTGCTTGTTTTCGAAGAGTCAGACGAAGACTTTTTAACATGGAGGGTGAACTTATGGATGTTTCTCAGGGCCTACGCGACGCGTCTGTATTTAAAAATAGAATTTCGCCACATTAGCACTCTTCAAAATGGCGTCCGCGACGGCCAAAGAAGCCAGGATTTTACAACAAAACACGGTAAAACAATTATTTCTTTGCTGAGAAAAAATATATTTCATAGCTGACGTTATAGCACAAGTTTTTCTGAGCTTGAGAGTTTCACGAAATGGTCAAATCTGCTGGATTTAAAAAAGTAGTTCACCATTAGGACTCTTCAAAATGGCGTCCGCAGGCAGCAAACTTACATACTCAGGGAATCACAAGGAACTCAGGAGACAGAGGCAACAGGAGGAGACAATGCCAGGACAATGATAAACACAGAGATACAGACTTATTTTTGATTTGATGTTCATTCATTCATTTTAAAAGAACAATACAAAACAGTTTCATCAGATACAAGGATGAATAGACTTTTAGCTGAATGGATGGATGGATAGACAGTTAGCTGGATGGATGATCTTTAACAAGTTCTAAAATCATTAAAATTTAACCTCAGCTTGTGCCTCTGACCCAACAGAACCTCCTTCAGCAGCAGAATCCTCTGTGGTTCTCTGACTTCATCAGTCTGCAGGACTTCATCAGTCTCTCTCCTGGTTCTGGAGGAGTTCTGACCCACTCTTCTTTCCATTGTTGCTTCAGTTCTTTGAGGTTTCTGCTCAGCTCTCTGAAGGTTTCAGGTTCAGGTTCTGGACTCTGACTGGGCCGTTGATTTGATTTGATGTTTATTCATTCATTTTAAAAGAACAATACAAAACAGTTTCATCAGATAGAAGAATACAAGTAGGATAAAATGAAAGGAGCAGAAAGAAGATGAAATCTTATTATATCTGCCCCTTATTTCACAGTTTGTTCAACCAATGATAACCTTCAAACTACATCACAAAATGAATAAATCTACTAATTTATCTAACTGTAATACTGTACACAAACACACTAAGCTACATCATATATAGTTTTTGAGCAAGTCCTTTTCGACCTTTTTCTTAAATGTATACATTGGGCAGCACGGTGGCACAACTGGTAGAGCTGCTGCCTCTCAGCGAGAAGGTTGCCGGTTCAAATCCCGGTCCGGGGCCTTTCTGGGTGGAGTTTGCATGTTCTCCCCGTGCATGCGTGGGTTTCCTCCGGGTACTCCGGTTTCCTCCCACAGACCAAAAAACATGCTTGTTAGGCTGATTGGTGACTCTAAATTGACCCTAGGTGTGAGTGTGAGAGTGGATGGTTGTTTGGTGTGAGTGAGACAGGTCCCTCTTGTAAATGAGTCCCCGTGACTCAACGAGGCTAGCCTGTATAAATAAAGGTTGAATGAATGAATTGATTTTGCATTTTTAACATCACTCTCCAGAACATTCCACAATCCAACTCCCTGAATTGAGGTAGACCGTCCCTTTAAGCTGGTTCTGAATTGTGGTTTGATGAATATCTGTCCCTTTAAGATTGTAATAACTTTGTCTAAATTTCTTTGGATATTTAAAGGTAATGTGTTATTATGAGCCCTATACATAACTGATAAAATACTATATTCTACCAATTCCTGGAATTTCAATAAATTTAGCTGAAGAAACAAGGTGTTTGATGGGTGACTGAAATGTTTTCTGGTGATTACTCTTACAGCTCTCTTTTGTAAAATAAAAACAGGCTTTGTAATTGTTTTGCACGCTTTTCCCCAAACCTCAATACAATAGATTAAATGTGGAACAATGATTGTGTTATACAACATATACAGAGCTTTATCAATTAAAAAATCCCTGACTTTATATACAGGTACATGAACACACAGCATGACAATCACAAACACCTGGACAACAAAATGGAGGAGATAAGCAAGACAATTAACAGAGAGACCAGGGAGTGTAGGGATGGGGACCCATCACCTGAGAGCAACATGCTTACAACTGTTATCTTGAAGTTCTAGGGTGTAGAGAGCCACAGAAACGGTTATGGTAGGCCGGATTTGGCCCACGGGCCTTGAGTTTGACACATGCGATCTAGTGGTACTAAAAGTAACAAAAGAAAAAAAAAAACAGCCAAATATGTCAGCAGTTTAGCTAACAGACTTTGGAATGGGTACATTTTGTCCTTGTGAAACCTGTTGAAGAGAACCAAACTAAATACTCAGAAACTCAAACAACTTACTGTATAACAGTTCATGCACCGCTAGTTGGCAGTGTAGTGCAAATATTGCATAACTTGCTGCTACCAATTGTTGAATTTAATTAGCGGATTAGAATTAGCTTCCCCTAATTTTCATAAGACATTAGTGCTGTTGAAATTGCGGACCTAAATAAATTAATTAGTGCTTTAGAAATAGCGGAACTAATTTTTGGATTAGCGTTGCCCACCACTGATTTCAAGTAAGGCGTCACGTCTGTCGTCTCTAGCTGTAGCTTCACACACGTTCAGCTGCTATGTTTACTAAACGTCTCCTGCCCACCCACCTGGAGAAGCAGGAAGGGGAGGGGGAGCACGGCTGAAGGCTGTGTGTTTGTGTTCAAGGAGATAGAAGGACGGTGGGGCCGCCTGGGAAAAAGAATATGGCAAGATTTTCAAGTATAAAACTATATTGTTTATACAGAGATAGTCTCAAATTATATTGCAAAAATGAATTATCTCGATGTTTTAAAAACATTGAGATATCACCCAGCCTTACTTTGGACCGATCTGAATTACCTGATAATGGTCTTTGCACCAAACTACGTTCACATTTGGATAATGTTGTTTCAAGAGCATTAGCAAGTTAGACGTGTTGCCTGCTGCAGATCCAATCTCTGTGAAACAACGTCGACACACAGCTTTGGATTTGTCCACTTGTCTTTTAACATGAAACCCATACAGTAATGTCCCCAAACAACAGGAGACTGCAATGAGATGGCTTGTTCATTGCCTTCTAGGCTGCTAATGCTATGCGTGCTACAAGATAATAGTGCCATGCTGAAACACGTGTAGGAACTTTAGTTCCGTGGTGTATAATCTCTTGTTAATAAAGTTTATTGAGTGAAAAAATAACTGAAACGGTACACATGTGGACCAAACCGAACATGCTGTACCGAAACGGTTCAATACACCCACGGGTACCGTTACACCACTAACAAACACTGTGGTCAGAAAGCTAGACTAAGACTCCACTTCCTAAGAAGACTAAAGAAGTGTACCAATGTTGGTAATTAAAGAAAAAATAAGAAAATGTAATTAAAAGCATCAAAAGAAAAACACAAAATGAAATACTAAATCAAATCATACTGTGTTAAATGTATATCCTAGATCTTTGGTGTATTGTTTAGTATTCGTTAAGCGTCTTTATGCACTATTTCTTTTTATACTTTATATTTTCTCTATTTTGGGGTGTGAATGGGACCTTGAGTACACAATTTTATTCATGTGATGTGAATGACCATAAAGATACTTGAACTTGAACTTAAACGTCAGTGAAAACAGAAGTATTTTTAGGCGATTTTAAAACAGGGAGTGAAATGGCCTGTGGGGGGCAGATTGTTCCTAGTTTAGGGACAATGACTGAAAAAGCCCAATTTCTGAGCTTCAACTTAGTTTTTGGTACAAACAAATGCAGCTGATCTGATGATTTCAGTGCCCGAGAAGGAACATATGATTGAAGTAGTGCAGAGAAATGAGGGTGCAAGGCCTAAGGTCAGCAGGAGAATTTTAAAATCTATTTTGATATGTACAAAGAGCCAGTGAAGGGGGAACAAAACTGTGCCAGTATCAGATCCAGTCCCCCGGCACAAACAGAGTAATATTGTGTATGCTGTTCAGTGTCAGGAGGGCTGTGATCAGTCTTATATTGGAGAAACTAAACAGCCACTGGCCAAAAGGATGGCCCAGCACAGAAGATCAACATCATCAGGTCAGGACTCTGTGGTCTACACTCATCTCCAGGCCAGCGGTCACTCTTTCAAGGATGAAGATGTTCACATCCTTGATAGAGAGGAACGATGGTTTGAGAGAGGAGTAAAGGAGGCCATCTTTGTGAAAAGAAACCGTCCATCATTAAACAGGGTGGAGGCCTCCCGGTTCAACTGTCCCCCTTATACAACGCTGTTATTGCTAGTATCACTCAGCCCTCTGTGAATAGCAAACAACCATCAATCAGGGTGCTAACGATCCATCGTTAGGCTGATGGTCCTCCTTGATCATGTGAGCAGCTGGTTTCAGGCTGTCATCGGCCAACTGGTCGATCCAACTATGTTTACATGGACATAAGTAATCGGATCAAACGCCCAATCGGAACAAAAGTGCGTCATGTAAACACCCCGTTCGGGTTATTTTTTGTGTATTCGGCGTGATCCGACCTAATTTGTGATCAGATCGAAACGGGTGGTTTACGTCGATCAGTAACCAGATCGGTGAGCATGTAAACACTATTTCTGTTCCTTTTATCGGACTGTGGAAACTGTCCTGACTGTGCATGTGCGCTACGCACGGCAGCGCACCCCTCCCCTACGTGTTTCCTTTTCCAGTGCTCTCATACTGCGAATAAAAAAGACTAAAAGCATGCGTTGCTTGCATGTAGCTCAATCAGGGAGTGCAGTAGTGCAGTAACAACTCCATCGCCGTCATTACAATCTGGCGCGGGTCCATTTTTGGCGCATTGTTTACTTTCGTCCCGGAAGTAACTTCTTCTTCTGTGGTTTTCACGAAAGTAACTTCCTCTTTTTTTTTTTTTTTTTTAAAGGGGAGTGTACCACTCTGCGCATGTCTGTTCTTCTGGTCAGAATAAAAGCGAGCTGCATGTAAACGCTTGTCATGAACGGATTGTGCCCATGTAAACAGTACTATCTAATTATTAGGCATGTAACGGTTGTAGTGTGTGTACCGAACCGTTTCGGTATAGCACGTTCGGTTCGGTCCACCTCCGTACCGTTAAGGTTATTTTTTCACTCATTGAACGTTAATATATGCGCCGTGGAACAAAATTTCCTGGGCGCGTTTCAGCACGGAGCTATTGTCGCGTAGCACGCGCAGCATTATTAGCCATTAGCTGCTCGCTCCGGTCTCCTGTTTGGGAACGTTATGGCTTTCTTGTTAAGACGAGCGCACGTTCAAAGCTGTGTTTGTGGACATTGTTTCATGAAGACTCTGCAGCAGCTGCGTGACGCAGCTCTCTGCAGCAGCAACACGTCTAACGTGAACGCGCTGGAAACTACGTCATCGGAATGTGAACAGAAACAGCAGCTGTTGCAGAAACACCGCTAAAAGCAGCTGCATTTAAACAACTTTTATCAGGTAATCAGAGCGGTCCAGAGCAATAACACAAACTGTATGAGTTTTTAAAGATCTGAATCTAAGTCTGAATGTTTTTTATGCGCAGTTGATCCTTGCTATGAGACATCCATCACGTCAACACTTAAGTCAAAAAGTTCAGCTCTTTATGAAAAAACTAAAACTGATTGTGAACAAGTCCTGGAGCTGATTTAAGCCCTGCCCTGATGATGAGTGGGAGATTCAACCGTTCAAGAGGTATTGTTCTTTTATTATAATTATTATTTATAATTTATTATTATTTAAAATCATAATCTTATTAACTTGTTTTTTTTTACCTCTGTTTTATTTCCAGTATTTCCAGTTACAGAGGTAGCATCTCTTCCACTTCAGGGAAATCCACCAGAGATCACCTGCTGCAGCTAAGAAGTGTGTGATGACTGAACTGAACTCTGAACTGTTCCAGGACTGTCCCACCAAGAAGAGGTTGTGAGTAATGAGGACAAATACAGCCACACTGCTGCTACTGGACAAAAACTTGATTAGTTAGATTGTAAACAGTCTGTTGCTGCTTATTGTTCTGGTTCTGACTGTTATTGTATTCATTAAGATTTTTATTATTTTTAATATAATTTATTTATTGTAGAGTGCTGTTTATTTAAAATATCATCCAAATGGGTCACTTTTATTTATTACTACAATACAATACAAACATATTTTTGGCATATTTTCAAAATAAACATTTTGTAAGTCTTTATTTTGTCTTTTTTTTTTTTACCGAAAATAAACCGAACCGAGCCCTCCTTGTAATTGAACCGAACCGAAATGTGATTTTAGCGTACCGTTACACCCCTATTAATTATGCAATCAGAGCACATTTCAATCCAGTCACAAAATTTTGCCCATGTAAACATAGCTACTGTGCAAGGGTGCTATTTATAAGACTGAGCTGAATACAGCAGCTCAGACTGAGGAAGTCTTTCGGACGAAAGATGAAACGTTTCTACAATTTTTTTGCTTTGCTTTGTTTTTTTGAATGTCCAGAGGACCAGACTTAGCTTTTTAAGGGATGGACTATTTTTTCAAGATCAGATCAACACGGACTTTAGCTTACCGTATTTTCCGGAATATAGGTTGCGGCTTTTTATCATTTTTGCATGCACTGTGACCTATATTTAGGTGTGACCTACTGTATTTATGGCTTTTTATCACTTTCGGCAAAACAAATTTTTGAATCCAGCTCATTTCACAATTACGTTCATTTATTAAGGAAAATTCAGCTCAGACACATATTTGCTATAATTTTTATCAAACAAATAATTGTTTTTAAGTGTTAATCTTCTTAAAAGCCTTGCTGTGCGCTCCTGTGGCAGACATTTGCAGCAGAGCTAAACACTCCCCCACATTTCCGGGTTGACTCAGTGGTGATGCGTCACGTCAGCGGTGGGTGACGCGTTACGTCGGCGGTGACGTAGGTGCGACCTATATTCAGGTGCGACCCGTATATGGATTTTTCAAATTTTTTGGCAATAATTGGACAATGCGACCTATATTCCGGTGTGACCTATATTACGGAAAATACGGTAGATATTTGCCTTAACTGGAAGAAGCTTATTTGTAGAACAAAGTTAATCTGTTTAGTAAACTTAAAGTCAGACTCCAAAAACATCCCAAAATATGTAACAGACTGCTTAAGATATGACTCAAGAGAATCAAGGTTTCCAGGAACAGCAGTAGTCCTAGCAGTAGAGCTAGGGCTAAATTCATTAATTCAACCTTTATTTAAACAGATAAGTCACACTGATGAGTCACATTGAGCCTCGAAGACTCATTTGAAGTCATCCATGTAGGGTTCCTGGTTTTCTCCCTGTGTTTGTCTCTCCCACTCTCTCCACAGCACATTTCTAATTGTCCTGATGAGACCCACCTGTTGCTGCCTGATGAGGACTGGTTCTGGTGGCCTACTTAAGCAGCAGCTGGACACCTCTTCAGTGCTGGGACAACTTCTGCCTTTGGGACCTCCATGTCCTGCTCCTCTGAAGTCCTTCCACGGTCTTCCTCCAGCACTCTCGGGTGCACCTGCAGAAATCATCAAGAGTCCAGTCCATCAGCTACTCAACAAAAGGCTGGGTCTGCCTGTTCCTCTCTCCACCGCTCCTCACCTATATTCAACACCACGCCAAGAACCAGGACCACTCTTCTTTGATTCATCCATCTAAGACAACAAGTAAGACAATTCTGATTACTTCGAGATTCAAACATCAACCCTCCAAGATTGGATACTCACCTCTACTCCGTTCTCTTGCAGCTCCAGGCTTCCACCTTCACCTGTAAATAAAGAACACTTATTTTGTATTCCTGGTTGTTGTGTATTCTTTCTCGGTCTGCCATTTCGGGGTCGTACAAACGCCACCATGATAGTTTGTCCCAGCCAAACTGACCCCTCTGGCACGACTGGGGAGGAACCACCTCAACCAGGTAGTAGTCAGGGAACAGACTCTGTAACTTTAGCCTTACAACAAGTTCTTAAACAACAAGAAACTATGCAAAAAAATCTCCTTCAACTAGGGAGTATGGTACATTCTCTCCAACAAAAGACAAAGATTAATCCCTCTTCTCCTCCCAAACAGTCTACAAGCATGGAACCCACGGAGACCAGGCACGTTCAACATGTCAAGGAACCTGACATCAAGCCTTCTGAATTTTTTGAGGGCGATACAAGAAAATGCGGTGGTTTTTTGCTTCAATGCAACCTGGCGTTCAGCCGTGCTCCGGTAACGTACTCCACTGACTCGTCTCGTGTGTCATATATTGTCGCCTCTCTTAACCCCGGCTTTACACTGCACGCGGCTCCGCCCCGCTCCGGTCCGCAGGTCGCAGCTGAACGAGTCCAATTCCCACTGCCTCCGCTCCGCTCAGGTCCGCCTGGATGCGCCGCTCCGAGACACGTGCGAGATCGCGCGATAAATCAAGTGATAAATAAGTAAGTCAGAACAAAACAATTCATTCGGTGGAAAGAAGGAGAACAACTGTAGAGAGACTGCTGCCTTGATCTTCTCTCGTAAATGAGCTACATGGTTTGAGCAACAGGAAGTGATGTTTACATTTCAGAATAAAATACTTTTTTATTTATTTATTTTTGTATTGCGTTATTAGGTGTAGTCATAGTCATAAATATAATAGTTTAGTCATAGAATAGTCATAATTGATAGTTTGACAGCATTTTTGTACAAATAAATCCGTATAGAGCTAGGATTAGTCCGCCCGTGGTGATTTTATTTTGTAAATACGGAAGTTGTGCTCGTTCCTTTTCCTGTTGGTGCGACGTAATCTTCAAAAGTTGACTCCGGCACAGCTCCGTCATCCGGCAGAAATAGAAAATTTTCTAATTTTGACGGACTGCCGTCCGCTCTCCGCAGCTCGCCGCCGCCGTGCGGAGCCAGTGTAAATTCTGTCATTGATTATAATGGGTGCGTATTTGCTGCGGAGGTCGGACCGGAGCGGGGCGGAGCCGTAACGCATGTGGTGTAACCCCGGCTTAAGGGTGAAGCCCTGCAGTGGGCCAACGCTTACCTCCGACGACGTCGAGTCGAGACTTTGCCATTTGCTGATTTCATCCAGGACTTCCTCAAGGTATTTGACTATCCTTTGTTACAAGAGGAAGCCGCTCAGAAATTATTTTCAGTCCGGCAAGGACGAGAGACTGTGGCGAAGTTCTCCATTCACTTCCGCATTCTCGCGGAGGAATCCGGTTGGGGTGAGAGGGCGTTACGTAGTTCCTTTCTGAATTCGCTCAATAGCAACATTAAAGATCAACTGTTCACTAGTGAATTACCTGCTGACCTAGATGGAACTATTGCCTTGGCTATTAGAGTTGATAACAGAGCTCGAGAACGTCAGATGGAGGAGAACTACAACTCCCATCAACAACTGTCATCCGGAAGGACTCCACCGGTTCCCATGACGTCATTTTCCGAACCCGAGCCGATGCAGATCGGACACACTCGGCTGACACCGGAGGAGCGACAGAGACGCCTACAAAACAAAGCCTGTCTATATTGTGGAAGGAAGGGACACACTTTATCCGCCTGTTCTCTGCGGGTAAAAGATTGAGCCCACCAGTTAAAAAGGAGATGCTGGTGGGTACTATTTCTGATACTCCTGTAAATTGTTTGAAACTGCCCGTCACCCTTTGTATTA
Organism: Garcialebias charrua; assembly: GCA_038048925.1. Classification (NCBI taxonomy): domain Eukaryota; kingdom Metazoa; phylum Chordata; class Actinopteri; order Cyprinodontiformes; family Rivulidae; genus Garcialebias; species Garcialebias charrua. Next base: position 61,957 of record JBBPBX010001425.1, read on the forward strand.
ACACTGTGACTTTCCCTGTTCAGGCCCTGGTCGACTCGGGTGCCGAACAAAATTTGATCAGCCAGAGCTTGGTGGACGAACTCCAGATCCAGTCTCTAAAATTGGACCAAGACATCTCTGTTTCTGCTCTCACTGGTCAAACAGTTTCAACCATTTCACACAAGACAATAAAATTTAGGTTTGTGGTATCTGGTAACCACCAAGAATTGGGTGATTTTCTTATTGTCGAGAAACAGAGATTGCCCATCATTTTGGGTTATCCATGGCTCAGGTTACATAACCCTCACATCAATTGGGAGGAGGGTCGTATTGACAATTGGGGGGTGCGTTGCTCAGCTGAATGTCTTCGCTCAGCCATCTCTTCTAGCCCTGTCAAACAAACACCTTTTGAACCCATTGATTTATCCGTGGTCCCTGAAGTTTACCACTCCTTAGCAGCTGTTTTCAGTAAACAAAAAGCTTTGTCGTTGCCGCCACACAGGCCATACGATTGTGCCATTAACCTGATACCCGGAGCTCCACTACCGTCTAGCAGACTGTACAACATCTCTGGTCCTGAAAGGGCGACGATGACGGAATACATCGAGGCGTCATTAAAGAGTGGCATCATCCGTCCATCCACATCCCCTCTGGGTGCTGGTTTCTTCTTTGTGGCAAAGAAGGACAAGTCTCTTCGACCTTGTATTGATTACCGGGGCCTTAATCAAATTACGATTAAAAACAAATACCCTCTTCCACTCATCGATTCAGTTTATGAGCAACTTCGAGAAGCAACAGTCTTCTCTAAACTGGATCTCAGGAATGCATATCACCTCGTACGTATGCGCCAGGGAGATGAATGGAAGACCGCCTTCAAGACACCCATGGGCCATTTTGAGTACTTGGTCATGCCTTTTGGCTTAACCAACGCCCCTGCCGTTTTTCAGTCACTGGTGAATGATGTACTACGGGATTTCCTTGGGGTGTTCGTCTTCGTCTACCTAGATGACATTCTCATTTTTTCCAAAGGTCAGGACCAACACATCTGCCATGTAAAGTCAGTGTTACAACGTCTTCTGGAAAATCATTTATATGTCAAGACTGAAAAGTGCGAGTTTCACATCTCTACAGTCTCCTTCCTGGGGTTCATATTCGAGAGAGGACAGGTAAGATCAGACCCAGCGAAGATTAAGGCGGTGGTGGACTGGCCTACTCCTACGACCCGAAAACAACTTCAACGCTTCTTGGGATTTGCCAATTTTTACCGACGTTTTATAAAGGATTATAGCAAAGTTGCCGCGCCTCTAACCCAACTGACGTCTTCCCTCAGGAGGTTTGACTGGACTCTGGACGCTGAAAGAGCTTTCACTAACCTCAAAACTTTGTTTTCCACAGCTCCCATTCTGTCTCACCCTGACACCCACAGCCAGTTCGTGGTGGAGGTGGATGCCTCCGTGTCCGGAGTGGGTGCTGTTCTTTCCCAGAGGTCGGTGGAGGACAACAAGCTTCATCCCTGTGCTTTCTTTTCTCGGCGCCTCTCACCTGCTGAAAGTAACTATGATGTTGGAGATAGGGAGTTGCTGGCCATTAAGATGGCTTTGGTGGAATGGCGTCACTGGCTGGAGGGTGCCGAAACTCCGTTTGTGGTTCTCACTGACCATAAGAATCTGGCGTACCTGCAAAGCGCTAAAAGACTCAATGCTCGACAGGCTCGTTGGTCGCTGTTCTTTGCCAGATTCAACTTTTCTGTCTCGTATATTCCAGGGACACGCAACGTGAAGCCGGACGCCCTCTCACGGCAGTTTGCTACGGCGGACGACCTCGACATCCCCACTAACATTCTTCCCCCATCCTGCACGGTGGGCGTTTTGACATGGGAGATAGACAAGGTGATTCGGGACGCACAGCAGACTGAACCCGACCCGGGTACTGGCCCCGGGGATAGAAGATTTGTTCCCCCAACTGCCGTCAGTAAGGTGCTCCACTGGGTGCATTCCGCCAAGTTCTCTTGTCATCCAGGTGTCTGTCGGATGTTGCAGCTCGTCAGGACCCACTTTTGGTGGCCCAACTTGGAAAAGGATGTCAGGGACTTCATCGCAGCTTGTCCCACCTGTGCGCGGAGCAAGCACAGCAACCAACCACCGGCGGGACTGTTATTGCCTCTTCCCGTTCCCAGCCGGCCCTGGTCGCACATCGCACTCGATTTCGTCACTGGTTTGCCGATTTCCAATGGTTATACCACTATCTGCACGATTGTTGATCGTTTTTCTAAGTCCGCCCACTTCGTTCCTCTGTTGAAACTTCCCTCTGCAATGGAGACAGCCCACCTGATAACAGAGCACGTTTTTCGCCTCCACGGCATCCCTGTGGACATTGTTTCTGACAGAGGCCCCCAATTTGTTTCGCAGGTCTGGAAGGGTTTCTGTCGGGCAATCGGTGCATCCGCCAGCCTGTCCTCGGGATACCACCCTCAGTCTAATGGCCAGACTGAGAGGTGCAACCAGGAACTGGAAGCCATGCTAAGGTGTGTCACTGTCAACAACCCTTCTTCTTGGTCTCAGCAGTTGCCATGGGTCGAGTACGCCCACAACTCCCAGGTGTCCGCGGCCACTGGAAAATCCCCATTCGAGGCCGCACTGGGGTACTCCCCTCCTCTGTTTCCCTCGCAGGAGGTTGATGTTGGAGTTCCCTCTGTCAACTTGCACGTCAGACGTTGCAGGAGGACCTGGCGTGTCACCAAGCAGGCCCTTGCCAGGTCAGTGGAACAGAACAGACGTTTTGCTGACAGGCATCGGAGGGAGGCGCCCACCTATCACGTCGGACAGAAGGTGTGGTTGTCTACCAAGGACATCGCGCTCAGGGACACTCCACGCAAGCTGGCTCCACGGTTCATTGGTCCCTTCCCCGTGGTCAAGATCATCAATAGGTCTGCTGTGCGTCTGCAACTCCCAGCTTCCATGAAGTTGCACCCTACGTTTCACGTCTCCCTCCTGAAACCTGTGTCTACCAGTCCCTTGCACCCTCCTGCCGACCTCCCGCCACCCCCCCGCCTGATCGCCGGTGACCCAGCGTTCACGGTTCGGCGCCTCCTGGATGTGAGGCGTCGGGGCCGTGGTTGGCAGTATTTGGTGGATTGGGAGGGCTACGGCCCTGAGGAACGTTCATGGGTTCCCAGGTCGCGGATCCTTGACCCCTCTCTCATTGCTGACTTTTTTAGGGTCCACCCTGAGAGGCGACTACGACCGCCGAGAGGCGGTTCTTGAGGGGGGGGCTCTGTAGGGTTCCTGGTTTTCTCCCTGTGTTTGTCTCTCCCACTCTCTCCACAGCACATTTCTAATTGTCCTGATGAGACCCACCTGTTGCTGCCTGATGAGGACTGGTTCTGGTGGCCTACTTAAGCAGCAGCTGGACACCTCTTCAGTGCTGGGACAACTTCTGCCTATGGGACCTCCATGTCCTGCTCCTCTGAAGTCCTCCCACGGTCTTCCTCCAGCACTCTCGGGTGCACCAGCACAAATCCAGTCCATCAGCTACTCAACAAAAGGCTGGGTCTGCCTGTTCCTCTCTCCACCGCTCCTCACCTATATTCAACACCACGCCAAGAACCAGGACCACTCTTCTTTGATTCATCCATCTAAGACAACAAGTAAGACAATTCTGATTACTTCGAGATTCAAACATCAACCCTCCAAGAGTGGATACTCACCTCTACTCCGTTCTCTTGCAGCTCCAGGCTTCCACCTTCACCTGTAAATAAAGAACACTTATTTTGCATTCCTGGTTGTTGTGTATTCCTTCTCGGTCTGCCACTTCGGGGTCGTACAAACGCCACCATGATATCCATGCCTAAATGTCATTGACATTTTAACAGAGGGTGAATGGAACAGGAACTACTGGGTTTTATGGGCAGATGAATCTTACAATCATCAGCATAACAATAAAACAAAATACCATGTTTTCTCAGGATAGACCCTGAAGAGAGTAGATACAGTGAAAACAGAAGGGGTCCAAGAATTGAGCCCTGTGGAACCCCGAAGGAAAGAGGCTTTGAAGCAGATAAAATATTACCAACATTAACGAAAAAACTCCTGTCACTCAGATAAGAATGGAACCATTCTAATGCTGCACCTGCAATCCCAACCATGTTCTAACTGCAATATAAGGATACTATGGTCAACAGTAACAAAAGCAGTGGTAAGGTCCAGGAGTACAATGATCACAAACTGACCAGAGTGACTTGCTAACAGAGTATCATTACAAACCCTTAAGCCCCCAGTATAGCTCCGCGTGAGTCCGAGCGCCACGGCACGCCGTGTGAGCGCCGCGGCAAAAGCCTTTGATCGCGGGTGTGAACGCGCCAAGCTCAAATTTTACGACCGCCTACGCGCGCACGTTGATAAACAGCCTCGCGTGTCAGCAAATGACTAATCAGCTACCTCAATTTGTCCTGTAGGTGAACGCTCCGCCCGGCTGCAGCTGCTGGAGCCTGCACTCCCGAGAGCTGCGCTTGCACAGAGCTATAATATGAACTGCCGGCGCGCAGCACACGCGAGTCCAGCGGCGCTGGACACAACGCACAGCTATACTGGAGGCTTTACTAAGGCTGTTTCAGAGCTGTGTTTAAAAGCACACTGAAATATTTCAACAATTCCATTATCATTCAAAACTGATTCAAATTAATAAAAACTATTTTCTCCAAGATTTTAGAAAGGGAAGTTTTGAAATTGGGCTGAAATTTGAACAAGCTGAAAGGTCAAGTCCAGGTTTTTTAATTAATGGGTTTACTACTGTATGTTTAAAAACATCAGTGACTACCCTTGTAGCAATACTGCTATTAATGACAGCAAGAACAGTGGGTCCAATCAAGGGTAAAACTTGTTTAATAAACAATGCAGGGATGGGGTCAGCAAGGGAACCTGAGGGTTTCATATGACCAACAACATACCGTACTTTAAAAATGTGAGAGAAATGGGCTCAAACTGAATGAAGACAGCTGAGCAAGGGACAAAGACAGAAGTGCCTGCTGTGGAGTGAGGAATCAATGACCTAGTCAACTCAAACATTTCAACAAAGTATTTGATAAAATCATTACAATTGTCCATAGAGGCCTTCATGCTTGCAGACTGAGGCACATTTAAAATAGAGTTAATGGTGTTAAAAAGAACATGGGGAGTATGACAATTTGAGGCAATAATTTGGGGTCATCTGAGCATGCAAAGTTACTAAGGTCAGGATAATCTTTCTTTACTTGGTCTTCATCTTGGTTAGTTGGAGTTGCTGCCATGGTAAACTATACTGTACTGTATATGGATGTTGACAGCAGCAAGTGAAGGAAGAGACCGCAGATGAGCACTACCTTTTCACCACCAGGCTGAGCGTCTTGTGGGAGCCTTTCACCAGGCAGATTGCCTCCTGTCTGTAGCCACTCAGGGGAACATCGTTGATGTTGACAAGCTCGTCTCCCACCTGGAGACACACCGCTGCTGCCTTGCTACGCTCCTCAACCTAAAACATAAACAAAACAACACACTTAAAGCACCTCAGCGGCCTACTTCAGAGCTATGTAGACTTAGTTTAGATTTAGATTTAGACAGAGCCTCACAAAATTCACTTGTTGTTTACAATTTAAATACCACAGTGTTAAAATGTTTGTGTGCAAAATTATTTTTAAAAACCCAGGCAAGAAAATAAGATTTCTGGGTTCTAACGTTAATATCTACATATATAGAGGTTAGTTAAATTGGTAAAGGGTATTTAATGGATTAATTAGTATAGTGGCTAATTAGTATGGATGGGGTATTTTTGATCCAACCTGCCAAAGTTTTCCGATCCATGATGCACATTGGCTTCAAGCTATGGAATGGATTTCCTGAACGGAGGCGTGTCTCATGAACCCAGAGTAACAAGACCCGCCTCAAATTCAGGAAATCCATTTCATAGTTTGCAGCCAGCTAAAACGTGAGGACTGAGTGAGTATTCAGTTGGGCTTGTTTTGGGATTGTTTTCAAAGAGCGGGTCGTTTGCTTTGGGATTGTTTTCATGGAGCTGGTCGCTTGTTTCTGTCACGAGATCTGGCAACACTGGTGAGTAGCATCTTAGCTAGCAGCTAGCTGACCCAAACAAAAACAAAAATGGAGTCAGGATAAGTCAGTTACTACATGCCTATAAGTGGCGTGCAGTTAAAATGAGGCAACAGGTTACTCGCCTTACTTGCTGATGTTTGGCAGAGAAGCTCACCAACCCATAGACATCTGCTTTGGCATGTCCAATGAAAGCCAAAAGTCTGTGACTTATCATAAGTATGTCGCCAATCTGAAGAGAGATCTTGAGAAAGCCTACAGCTTCGCTACAGCGAGTGCTGACAAGAACCATCAAAGAAACAAAAAAGTTCACGACAAGCATGTGAAAAACAGTTCTTGGAAAAGGTGACCGAGTGCTATTGAGAAACTTTGGTGCTACAGGCAAGCAAAAGCTGAAATGTAAATGGAGACCTCTGCCTTACATTATCAGGGATAAGCTACCACACCTCTCAGTCTACAAGATTAAACCAGAAAGAGGCATAGGTGCTGAAAAAAAGTTAATCGTTATCAATTGTTACCCACTGGATAACTTGTGAGACTACCAATAGATGACAGTGAGGCTGTCATCGCAAAGACCCGTAACGAGCACAGATGTAAAAGACAAAAGAGCATGTACCGCCAATGAACAGTGGAGATGACATGTCCTCAGAGATGGAGTGTGAAGAAGTACATTTACCAAGGACACTAGAGTTGTCTACAAGAGTATTTCAGCACATTACTAATAAAACTGACCAACTCAAACCAATCCAAAAATCAAAATCTGGCAAAGCCAGAGACTATTCCTAATGTGCGCTCAATTCCACGTTGATTGTGATGTACAAAAGGAATGTGCGTGGATACCGGCGTATGCACAGTTTGATACATCTGGATTTTTTTGTGCGTACGCAGATTTCTGGATTTGACCGTGTGGCACTTTTCAGTAAGAAATCCACGCAAGTCTTTGTACATGAGGCCCCAGGACTCTGTGTCTGTTTGAAGCTCAGCAACGTTCTTCAGAAGCTCCCACTCTGAGTGCAGCCTCTCAAACGTTGGTTCTGCTGAGTTCTGTCCACAGAACCTGCTCCACATCTCAGGTCCAGATATTCCACTCAGCTGCAGTTTTAGCTAAGCGTTTTAGCATCCGTAGCTTTTAGCAACGGCAGGTTTTGTTCATTCAAGTGAACAGAGCTAACAGCTAGCAAATAAACAAAACAGAACCGATTACCTTCAACTTCCAACTGAATGTCCAGTCGTCGTCCAGAGTCAGACCAGTCGACGTCTAATAAAAAGCAAGTTTTACGAGCGCTCCGAGACAACCAGAGACTATTCCTAATGTCAACCTAGATTTGCCTGTCAATGGTGATCCTGAAGTTGATCTAGAAGAGTGAACAGGCCTCAACCAAACTCAAAAACCTGAGGCTGAAATTCCGGTTAGATGTTCATAGAGAGTTACAAGACCTGTAGTTCGGCTGAGCTACAATGAACTTGGCAAACCCTCGGATCAGCTGGTGATAATCCTCAGCCAGGGAACGATGGTGAGAAGTGGAACCTACAGAGCCTCCAGGAGCTGCCTTTGCCAAACTTTCTGGTGCCACCCCATGGCATTATGCCCAACATGTTTTAGTCTAAACCCTCTCTTAAAACATTATATTCTAGTTGTGTGAACATCATTTTAATGGGGACATCTACATCTTCCAGAAGGGGAAGGGTGTAGCCCCATGTTGAATATGGGTTACTGTAATATAGGCAGTGGTTCCTTAAGAGTTCATTTAAATCCCACATACCATACCATACCATACCACTTTATTTATAAAGCACTTTATACTGACAGTGTACAACAAAGTGCTATATAGGGACAGACCAAGCACACAGCAACAAACTACATAATGGGAAACCGAATATAGAAACAAAAAACTAAACAAAAAAGTCAACCACACAAATAGATTAAAAGTAAATGTTTAGTTGCTTTTGCATAAAGTTAGTGGTAATTATGGATTTCATATTATTGTTCAAAATACTAAAATAAGTTACTTTAACTGTTCTATTTCAATAATAAACAATGTCAAGTATGTTTTCTTTTTAGCAAATATTAAAGTTATTTGGTTTTGATATTGTATTAGATGTGCATCTTTTGGTTGGTCATTTGATACAGTCAGATCTGTTGGCTAATTATGATTGGCCGAAAGTATGGACATGGGCAGGTGCTTGTGATCTGTGGAGGTGTGTGTGTGAAAAGAGGAGAGAGGAGGTGAGGACGGGAAAAAAGTTGGATGAGATCTGAAGCCAACTCGATGGGGAGAGACTGCAGGAATAGGCCTGACTTTTGAGGATAAGAGGTCCACAGAGCAAGAAGGATTATGCTCATGGAAAGTCCATAGGAGTGAGGATGATACGGAGCAGGAGCAGAGCAGCTGAGACGGACGCAGGGTGGGATGGGGGTAGGGATGGGAATCGAGAACCGGTTCTTTTAGAGAACCAGTTCTTAGGAGTTCAATTCCCTGGAATTGTAGGCTGCTTGTCTTAACGATTCTGTTTATCGGTTCTACTGACTCGTTCTATTGACTCGTCGTGGTGACGCATTTACGTGATTACATCACAGACATGCGCCGTATTTGGTGTTCAACATGGCGTCGAGGAAGAAGCAAAGACGAAACCAGGGCTACTTTCAACACATGCAAAGCGTCGATTACAATAAAGGGCGGAAATACTTCTAACGTGCAGAAGCATTTGACCACTCAGCATGAGGTTAGTTTGAACAAATGTACCGTCTTTAACACGCTGCTTCGTGACGCTGCTTCGTGACGCTGCTTCGTGGTGTTGGAAGCGGAGCTAACAAACTAGCGTCCACCTCCATTTTAAATGTTGCAGCAAGTAACGTTAAACTCCTCCAGTTCCTGTCACTTGTTACTTTTTTTGCTTTACTGCTTCCACTGTGTTGTATAAATAATCTCCATCTCAGGTAATAACATTTAGCTGACGAGGATTGCCAGAGTCTGGCTAGCTCAGAGGCTGGTGCTAGCACACCTTTAGCTTTCAGGATGACGATATCCAACACACAACAGACCTAAAAATGCCACCGTAGAAATGGGAGAAAAAACAAAAGTGTTGTTTTATATTTTTGTTCAGTGTGTTTCATTGTAGCCTCTTTCTGTTGTGAGAGCTTTACTTGCTGCTCACTGTTTTTAATGGTGAATTTTTTCTGAAGCTGGCAGAGCTGGGAGAGATGCAGAGGGAGGCAGAAGAGGATGAAGATGATAACTATGTAAGTTTTGTTTTTTGTAATGAAAGATGATAGATTGCATGGATTATTACACTATTTATTTTAAAATTGAAACTCGTGAATTACAAGTTGTGGTTATGTCAATAATTTCAGATGCCTCCTGTAAAGCAGCAAAAAGAGACAGCCCTAGAAGAACTTTTTGAGGAAGAGGACAGCAAGTCCAACTGTATAGAAGCCTATCACCCATTCCAACCAAGTTAATTAGGAAAACCTTTTTCATGAAAGTTCTATTTTTGTTCTGGTGAAAGAGCATTAAATACTTCATGCACACAAATGGTGTACTATATTTTATTGCCTAACCCAATGAGAATTGATAACAGAATTGATAAGGAATTGAATCGATAAATTATATCAATAACGGAATTGGTATTGATAATTTCTTATCAATTCCCATCCCTAGGTGGGGGTGTGGGATGACACTAGAGAGAAAGAGCAACGAGAAGCTGCTGTGTGCTAAAGCTAAGCTAACCAGCAGGTGTCAACGCACTCAAATGCTTGTGTGCTCCAAAGATGTCAATGCTCTCAATGTTCTACTAAACAGGCCTGCACCTGTGTTTTTTCACGTTTTGCTCAAGGTTTTTATGAGTACTCAAACGGACTGTGTGCATGTGAATGTATGAGGGCCTTATTGTTTGTCAAGTTTAATTAAGACATTCTTATTATTGGTTTTTGGACTATTTCTCTCTTATTTTGTAAATAAGCCGTAGCGATTAATGCTAAAGGGAAACTTTATTTTGCTTTTATGCAAAAAAAAAAAAAAAAAAAAGAGAGACTACTTGTTTAATTTTGGGGATGGTTTTAGTTTACAGGTGACCCCCGATTTACGAACGAGTTAGGGAGATAAGAACGGTTCGCAGCTCGATTTAATTGTTTTTAAGTGTTAATCTTCTTAAAAACCTTGCTGTACGCTCCTGTGGCAGACATTTGCAGCAGAGCTAAACGTAGGTGCAACCTATACACCGTGCAACCTATCTAGGGATTTTTTTAATCTATTGGTGATAATTGGACACTGTGACCTATACACCGGTGCGACCTATACACCAGAAAATACGGTACATACATATACATGCATATGCAGTCACATACACATTTACATATCTACATACAATACCTACATATGCATACATATGCATCCCTGCATCTATTTGTGTGTTGTTTTGAACATGCATAAGTGTATAAGGCTTCTCTAATAGAACATTCAATAGTGATCGTGAAGCATCAGAGACCCAACCCCCAAGACCCGAGCCAGACAAAGGTGGGACCAGAGCCCAAGACCCCAAGAGGGACCCCGAGCGCGGAGCCCCCGGGGCCACCCAAACAGGACGAACCACTCACCCACCCCCCAGATCGGACCAAAGGGGAGAACCCGAAGAGCCCCACCAGCGACCACAAACAATGACCCCCCGGGGCCAACAGCGACAGACTCACAGGCTGGAACTCGCTGTACCGATGCAGCCCCAGGTCTAGGCCCCAAGGCCCGGGCACTAAGGACGCACAACCCCCAGGCCTAGGCCCAACAGGACCAGAGGACCAGAGCCCCACCAGGTAGCCACCAGGCCAAGCCGACACACGCCCAAGTGCCCAGCCCCCGACACAGAGGGCACCAAGCGCGCCGGCAGGCAAAGGCACACCCCACTAGGGGGCCGCGTTGCAGGGGCGCCACACCAAGCAGCCACAGCTGTATCAAAGAGAGGGCAGTCTACCGGTAAGTCCCGGCCTGACAAATAGCCATTCATACACCGACACAATCATACATTCCCACCCTCATTTCATTTCATTTATTCATTTGTATAGCACTTTACATAACCACGGTGATTGTGACCAAAGTGCTTAACAAAAAACAGTGCAGTACTTAAAAAGACAACAGATTAAAAATCAAGAAAAACACAACATAATAGCAAAAATAAAACCAGAAAAGTCACCACATATTTAATTACTAAAAGCCAGTTGGAATAAAAAATCTTAAGCTTCGATTTAAAAGGGCCAAGTTCAGTACAGTAGTCTGACGTAGCTCAAGCGGGAGTGTATTCCAGAGTCGAGGTGCGGCCGCAGAAAAGGCACGGTCACCCCAACGTTTATATTTTGTCCGTGGAACAGAGAGCAAGAGTTGGCTATCTGACCTCAGAGACCTGGAGCGGGCGGGGAAACTTAACAACTCCGTTATATAAGTAGGAGCGAGGCCATTCAGAGCTTTAAAAACAAATAATAAAAGTTTAAAATCTATCCTAAAACGGACAGGAAGCCAATGTAGTGAGAATAAAACAGGTGTGATGTGGTCCCATCTAGGAGTGTTGGTTAAAAGGTGAGCTGCTGCATTCTGAACAAGCTGGAGGAGGCTCAGTGTTGACTGAAGCACATCAACATACAAAGCGTTAAGGCCCCAGTAGAGCTCTGCATTGGGCCGAACGCCGCTCGACGCGCGCGTGCTGCACGCAGGCAGTTCACAGTACAGGTAGTCCTCGACTTACGAGCACTCTTACTTACGAGGTCCCGGACTTACGAGCATGCATCTCATTTAAAAAAATAATAATAATTATTTTTTTTTTACTTTTTTTTTTTTTTATAAATGAATACATGTACAGTACTGTACAGTCACCAAGCACTTAGCCTATCCTAACACAGTTTTTAAAGATGAAGGAGTGAGTTGAATTGTCTCCCTTTATGGGAATGGAGCCTGCAGGGAGGAGGGAGACAATTCAACTGACTCCTTAACTGTGTTAGGATAGGCTAAGTGCTTGGTGACTGTACAGTACTGTACATTTATCTATTTATAAATAAAAATCAATAAAAAATTAAAATACTGTATATATTGTATATTTTTAATAAATAGATAAATGTACAGTACTGTACAGTCACCAAGCACTTAGCCTATCCTAACACAGTTTTTAAAGGGGACCACATATAGGTCTTTAAAATTTTTATGTTATGTCTGTGTGCTATCTTGACAATATTAATTCATTTTAATACACAAAATAATTCTTAGATAATCAATTATACCCTTTTTAATTCTGCCATTTTTAACTTTCGTTTTGAACGACCGGTTTCTGATACAAGTTCTGAAGTCCACGCCCTTCAACGATCTGTTTACGCCCTCTGTAACAGCCAGTATCTGTAATGTGTTGTTGTTTTAAAATTAGCTCTTTTTTTTATTACTCATTTGACTTACTGTTAGTGTTAACCAGTGGTGGGCCTCCGACCGCTAGGGAGCGCTATTGCGCTAATCCGCTTGTAGCGTAGCTAAATAATCTGTTAGCTTTACAGCGGATTGACTAAGTTTTATAATTCATAAGCGGATTTATGCTATTTTTATTTAAAATGCAGTACCGCTAATAACTAATTATCTATCAGTAAAAACGAAATAACGTATTTACGAGCAGCGCCGGATGTGGTCCGTCACAAAAAAGCGTCCCCCTCAGTCTCTTGGTGTGTGCTCTCTCTCTAGCAGTTAGCAGCCAGTGTGTTACTCTGGAGCCTTATTGCTTGTTTTCGAAGAGTCAGACGAAGACTTTTTAACATGGAGGGTGAACTTATGGATGTTTCTCAGGGCCTACGCGACGCGTCTGGATTTAAAAATAGAATTTCGCCACATTAGCACTCTTCAAAATGGCGTCCGCGACGGCCAAAGAAGCCAGGATTTTACAACAAAACACGGTAAAACAATTATTTCTTTGCTGAGAAAAAATATATTTCATAGCTGACGTTATAGCACAAGTTTTTCTGAGCTTGAGAGTTTCACGAAATGGTCAAATCTGCTGGATTTAAAAAAGTAGTTCACCATTAGGACTCTTCAAAATGGCGTCCGCAGGGCAGCAAACTTACATACTCAGGGAATCACAAGGAACTCAGGAGACAGAGGCAACAGGAGACAATGCCAGGACAATGATAAACACAGAGATACAGACTTATTTTTGATTTGATGTTCATTCATTCATTTTAAAAGAACAATACAAAACAGTTTCATCAGATACAAGGATGAATAGACTTTTAGCTGAATGGATGGATGGATAGACAGCTGGATGGCTGGATGGATGATCTAACAAGTTCTAAAATCATTAAAATTTAACCTCAGCTTGTGCCTCTGACCCAACAGAACCTCCTTCAGCAGCAGAACCCTCTGCTGTGGTTTTCTGCAGGACTTCATCAGTCTCTCTCCTGGTTCTGGAGGAGTTCTGACCCACTCTTCTTTCCATTGTTGCTTCAGTTCTTTGAGGTTTCTGCTCAGCTCTCTGAAGGTTTCAGGTTCAGGTTCTGGACTCTGACTGGGCCGTTGATTTGATTTGATTTGATGTTTATTCATTCATTTTAAAAGAACAATACAAAACAGTTTCATCAGATAGAAGAATACAAGTAGGATAAAATGAAAGGAGCAGAAAGAAGATGAAATCTTATTATATCTGCCCCTTATTTATTTCACAGTTTGTTCAACCAATGATAACCTTCAAACTACATCACAAAATGAATAAATCTACTAATTTATCTAACTGTAATACACAAACACACTAAGCTTCATCATATATAGTTTTTGAGCAAGTCCTTTTCGACCTTTTTCTTAAATGTATACATTGGGCAGCACGGTGGCACAACTGGTAGAGCTGCTGCCTCTCAGCGAGAAGGTTGCCGGTTCAAATCCCGGTCCGGGGCCTTTCTGGGTGGAGTTTGCATGTTCTCCCCGTGCATGCGTGGGTTTCCTCCGGGTACTCCGGTTTCCTCCCACAGACCAAAAAACATGCTTGTTAGGCTGATTGGTGACTCTAAATTGACCCTAGGTGTGAGTGTGAGAGTGGATGGTTGTTTGGTGTGAGTGAGACAGGTCCCTCTTGTAAATGAGTCCCCGTGACTCAACGAGGCTAGCCTGTATAAATAAAGGTTGAATGAATGAATTGATTTTGCATTTTTAACATCACTCTCCAGAACATTCCACAATCCAACTCCCTGAATTGAGGTAGACCGTCCCTTTAAGCTGGTTCTGAATTGTGGTTTGATGAATATCTGTCCCTTTAAGATTGTAATAACTTTGTCTAAATTTCTTTGGATATTTAAAGGTAATGTGTTATTATGAGCCCTATACATAACTGATAAAATACTATATTCTACCAATTCCTGGAATTTCAATAAATTTAGCTGAAGAAACAAGGTGTTTGATGGGTGACTGAAATGTTTTCTGGTGATTACTCTTACAGCTCTCTTTTGTAAAATAAAAACAGGCTTTGTAATTGTTTTGCACGCTTTTCCCCAAACCTCAATACAATAGATTAAATGTGGAACAATGATTGTGTTATACAACATATACAGAGCTTTATCAATTAAAAAATCCCTGACTTTATATACAGGTACATGAACACACAGCATGACAATCACAAACACCTGGACAACAAAATGGAGGAGATAAGCAAGACAATTAACAGAGAGACCAGGGAGTGTAGGGATGGGGACCCATCACCTGAGAGCAACATGCTTACAACTGTTATCTTGAAGTTCTAGGGTGTAGAGAGCCACAGAAACGGTTATGGTAGGCCGGATTTGGCCCACGGGCCTTGAGTTTGACACATGCGATCTAGTGGTACTAAAAGTAACAAAAGAAGAAAAAAAAAAACAGCCAAATATGTCTGCAGTTTAGCTAACAGACTTTGGAATGGGTACATTTTGTCCTTGTGAAACCTGTTGAAGAGAACCAAACTAAATACTCTGAAACTCAAACAACTTACTGTATAACAGTTCATGCACCGCTAGTTGGCAGTGTAGTGCAAATATTGCATAACTTGCTGCTACCAATTGTTGAATTTAATTAGCGGATTAGAATTAGCTTCCCCTAATTTTCATAAGACATTAGTGCTTTTGAAATTGCGGACCTAAATAAATTAATTAGTGCTTTAGAAATAGCGGAACTAATTTTTGGATTAGCGTTGCCCACCACTGGTGTTAACTTAAGATAACTTACCGAAACCCGTCTGAGCGCGCCGCAATTTGCTGCTCCTTTTAGCATGAGACCACCCGAATCCGATGCTAATGTTAGCTTGTTCCTCTTCCGGTGTTCGCCAGCTCCGCTCGTTGCACGCGGAGATTTTGGGAGTTATCGCTGTTCCAGTCAAGACAACACAAAGTTCACCAAGTGTCTCCCGTAAATTAATCCGTAAGGAGAAGGTCCTCGCTGCTGCGAGGCTGCTGCGAGGCTGCTGCGAGGCTGTACAGTTGAAGCTCCGCTCCATCGCGCCAGAAGAGGGTCCCGTTGCCGCCGGTCCCTACGCCGGGGGTCTGCTCGTTTAATTTTTGCCGGCTGCGCGTTGGGAGCGATCGCAAATACACTAAAAATTGAACTAAAACATAAAAATAACAATTATACTTTATTTATAAAGCCATTTAAAAAAACACAGCTGCAACAAAGTGCTGTACACATGAAATTAAGAACATATAAACAAAAGATGAGATGAAATCATGAAAAACAACAGTCATGTGTTTAATACAGAAGTGGGTT
The DNA here is from genome assembly GCA_038048925.1 of Garcialebias charrua. Classification (NCBI taxonomy): domain Eukaryota; kingdom Metazoa; phylum Chordata; class Actinopteri; order Cyprinodontiformes; family Rivulidae; genus Garcialebias; species Garcialebias charrua. Next base: position 77,747 of record JBBPBX010001425.1, read on the forward strand.
GAGCCCAGAGCCATATAAAGTGAGAGTTGCGACACTTCCATAGAGTTCCGTTGTAAGAATGGAATGCGGAAGTCACGTGGGTCATGGAGGGGGCGATTTGTTCCATGGCTGTTTTACAGTCTGACTCTGCCTGCAGTAGCGCTCCGTCGCCGCCAGAGGGCGCAGCTCCACAAGGTTTCCATAGCCGTTGTTTGGAACGATTGACCGCCTCTCGGCGACATCAAAGAGTGTCAGAACTCTCTATATATATGGCTCTGGTTGAGCCTAACCAGGGGTTGCTAGGTGAGGGGCTGGACTCAGGTTGTGGTGGGTTGTGGCTGCGGTTGGCTGCGGTTTGTGACGTCACAAACCGCAGGAAGTGAGGAACGAACCGTTTTTATCACAGACAAATAAATCTACTTAGAGTAAATAAACCACTGGGTGCATTTCTTTGGCCTTAGGACTTTTTTTTTATGAAGTACATACCCAAAGTTGAGTAAAAAAAACATTAAAAAGTGAATTTTGCATGTGTGGTCCCCTTTAAAGATGAAGGAGTCAGTTGAATTGTCTCCCTCCTCCCTACAGGCTCCATAGGGAGCTTGCTCCCTTTATGTGAAAGGGAGACAATTCAACTTGTTCCTTCATCTTTAAAAACTGTGTTAGGATAGGATAAGTGCTTGGTGACTGTCCAGTACTGTACATGTATTCATTTATTAAAAAAAAAAAAAAAAAAAATGGTCGGGGACTACCTGTATAGCTCTGCGTGAGGCTCCAGCGTTTTCGCTCCAAATTCTTCCAAGTACACCTCGCTGCAGCCTGCAGAAGCAGGGCGGAGTGTTTACTACGGGACAAATTGAGGTCGCTGATTGGTCATTTGCTGACACGCCTACTGAATTGATTGACAGGTCGGGTGGGGAAAAAAGAAAAAGGCACTTCACAGCTTCTGCTGCTGCGGTATTCTGTGTTTATATGTTAATGAAAAGTTCTAAAAAATTAAATAAAAACAGGGAGCGCTGGTCCAGCACACCAGGAAATATTTGTGTCACATACAAAACAGTCAGGCGCCGGGCAGTTTATTGTGAGACAACGCGCGCGCGCATAAGCGGTCGTAAAATTTGAGCTTGGCGCGTTCGCGCCCGCGTTCAAAGGCTTGTGGCGCGGCGTTCGCACGGCGTCGATCGGCGTTCGGCCCAACGCAGAGCTATACTGGGGCCTTTACAATAATCAAGCCTAGAATAGAACTGATAAAAGCATGAACAGCCTTCTCCAAATCGCAACGGTTTAAAAAAGGTTTGACCTTTTTTAAAAGACGTAAATAAAAAAATCCAGACCGGACAACAGAGGCGATGTGTTTGTCAAAATGTAAAGCCTTATCAAAGGTCACTCCAAGGTTCTTCACACTTTCACTGAAGTTAATATTCAAATTTCCCAGGCCAGTTGCATCTTTAGCCCCTTTCCTAAGACGGCTCAGTCCGGGCCTGATACGTGTTCAGTCCTCCAACGAGCATTCAGAAAAAACACAAAGGCGGATAGGCGAGTAAATTTTACTCGCCTCTGATGCGCCCCTGATCCGCGAGCAGAGGTAGTATCAGATCCGGACCCGAGCCGGGCAGACCCACTTGTGAATGCAACCCGCGGATCCACGCTCAGAATATGATGATATCAGTGAGCGACCACAGGATTAATCAACAAGCAGATTTATTAACAAGGGAATATTAAAAATGACACGAAACAGCAACTTGTAAAAGTTAGTTTCTCTCTCTCTCTCTCTCTCTCTCTCTCTTCTCTCTCTCTCTCTCTCTCTCTCTCTGAGCAGCGGAGGAGCTGTGTGTGCGCGCGGGCTGGAGGGAGATATCAGCTGTAGATTTATTAACAAGGGAATATTAAAAATGACACAAAACGACAACTTGTAAACATCTGACGTCTGTCCCACAATAAATACGTCGCGGTCCAGTTCAGATCAGCTGAGTTCTGCTCCACGCTTCTTTTGGATCCGCGCTACGGGTTCATTTATGAACACGTTTATGTGAGCGGGACCTGCCCGCCTTCAACTGTGGTCTTATGAATGACCTAGGGAGGATTAAAGCCGGACTGGTCTGTGTGGCAATTGCGCAGATTTGACTTATGAAAGGGGCTTAAGTTATCAAATAAAATCCATTCTGTTTTATTGTCATTTAAAAACAGGAAGTTCTTGTTTAGCCAATGTTTGATTTCAGAGATACAGTCAAAAGCTATGTTAACATGGGCAAAATTTTGTGACCGGATTGAAACCCGCTGGAGTTTTTACTGCACTACTGCACTCCCTGATTGAGCTACAGGCAAGCAACGCATGCTTTTAATCTTTTCTATTCGCAGTATGAGAGCGCTGGAAAAGGAGACACGTAGAGGAGAGGTGCGCTGCCGCGCGCAACGCACATGCGTAGCGCACATGCACAGTCAGGACAGATTGCACTGTCCGATAAAAGGAACAGAAAAAGTGTTTACATGAACACTGAACGGGTAACGGATCGGCGTAAACCACCCGTTTCGATCTGATTACAAATTAGGTCGGATCACGCCGAATACACAAAAAATGACCCGAACCGGGTGTTTACATGACGCACTTTTGATCCGATCGGCCGTTTGATCTGATTACTTATGTCCATGTAAACATAGCTAGTGAGAGAACACATTGGGTTACTGGATCCAGGCCTTAATGGTAAATAGATTTGCAAATCATCTGCATAAAAATGAAAGTTGACATTGTGGTGTCTTATAATAGATCCAAGTGGCAACAAGTACAAAGAAAAGAGCAGAGGGCCCAAAATGGAACCCTGAGGCACCCCACACAGAAGAGAGGAAGAGTAGCCATTGAGCAAGATAGAGAAAGTCCTGTCAGATAAATAGGACGTGAACCACTTCAGGGCCGTACCACGAATCCCAACAAAATCATGGAGGCGAGACAGAGTCAGAGAGTTTTTATTGTCATTTGCACCGCATGTGGTACATGTGATGAAAACGAGATTATGTACACAGGGTCCCAGTTACATCCAACAACAAATGCAAGAGAAAAACAGTAATAACATCTAGGATTAACTAAGAAAAAAACATCAACTAGTAATACACTAAGCCCTAATGTAATAGAAAAACATCATTATAAACAGCAGCACGAACACGAGTCTGTATGAGCAGATGGTCACAGATGAACACAGCAACAAGAAAACAGATCAGCATCAGCATGATGTGATATTTTGCAGTGTTTATTCGTGTTGATTATTTATTCATGAGTCTAACAGCCTCAGGGTAGAAGCTGTTCCTCAGTCTAGTGGTTCTACATTTGATGCTCCTCAACCTCCGTCCTGAGGGGAGTGGGGCAAAGAGTGAGTGTGCTGGGTGAGTGGGGTCTTTCATGATGCAAGTGGCTCTTTTCCTGCATCTGGAGGTGTAGAGACAGAAGTACAGAGTGGTCTTCAGTGTCAAAGGCTGCTGTGAGGTCGAGAAGCACCAGAGCTACTGGGCACCCAGAGTGCTGACTGACTGAGCGATGTCATTATGAACTCTCAGTAATGCCGATTCTGTGCTATGCTGGGATCTAAAACCAGATTGAAATTTATCAAGGAGTGGGCTTTTTTCCAAAAAAGGTTGAATTTGCATAAGAATGATTTTTTCTAAAACTTTGGAGAGGAAGGGTAAATTAGAAATAGGTCTAAAATTAGATAAAACCAAGGGATCAAGATTAGTTTTTTTGAGAAGGGAGCGGACCGTTGCATGTTTAAAAGCAGAAGGCATAACTCCAAGGGACAGACATGAATTGAAAAAAGCAAGAAGGTAAGGACCAATAATATTAAATACCTCTTTCAATAATCTAGTAGGGATAAAATCAGTGGGGCAGTTAGTGGGTTTAACAGATTTATCCTTACCCTCACTAACTCAAAGACATACAATAACAACACATTCCATTCATATTCCCGATAGGCACTCTATACCCCCCAGGTCCAAGACATGTACCTGCCCCCTACATGGGGCAGCCCACACCCAAACCCAGGAGGTAGACCCATTCATTCTGGGGTGGAGAGGAACCGACATCCAAGATCTGACCCAACCCGCGCCCATCCGACAGGACACCCCCCCACAAAGAGGTCAGGCCCCTGACCACTCCCACACACCTCCAACAACAAAGCACACGCCCCCAACCCACCGCCCGCCAGCCGCCCCTGCCAGCGGGCCAACCATGGCACCCAGGAGCTAAGCTCAGGTAGTCCAAACAGCTCTAGGGAGGCGCAGCGCCAGCCCCGCCCCCGGCAACCCCCCAGGCCCCGAACCCCCCATAGTCCAGGACAACACCCGACGGCTTGCCCTTCTACCAGACCCCACCCCCAGAATGGCAGCCAGGGAACCAGGGGGGCAGCAAGAGAGAAAAAATAATAATAATAAATAAAACACAAGACCCCGACACATACCCACCCTGCTGTTGATGTGTGTTGTTGTAAAGTGCAATTAAAAAAGGAAAGAAGAAGGAGCAGAGGCTGACATAATGCCAGGTCCCCTCCATCCCAACTCTAATCCAAACCCTTAGTGTTTAAATGCATCATTGGAAGTGAGAACAGGCACAGGTGGTGAGAGTGTTGGCATCCTGCCACCCATAACCATAGTGCCCACCCCAAGTTCCTATATGTGAATGTCATGAGGATGTTATGAGTGAATGTCTAAGGCAGGGGTGTCAAACTCATTTTGATCTGGGGGCCGCATACAGCTTAATCTGATCTCTAGGGGGCCAGACCATCATACTCATTCCAAAATTACATAGAACGAACAGTAAGTCCAATTTTTTTATTTGTATTAGTGCAAAGAAGAAATAAATTATAAAAATATTTACATTAAATTAATTGTCCTTTTACACTTTTACTCAGTTTAACATTTATTTAAGTGCATTACACATTAAAAAAACTGATCAGTGATTGCACGTTGTAAAACATTTAGTCAACAAACTGTTTTGTTAAACACTTTCCTGCATGTTAAAAATGCATCAAACCCATCAAAATTTAGAAATGAATTAATTTAAAATCCATTTTCCACATCTAGGAAGCAATTGTGAACACATAAATTGAGCTTTGAGCGTAGCTTTGTTTTATTAATGTTCATTAGTGAGAAAACTTGCTCACAAAGGTAGTCCCAAACATGGACAACATTTTTGCAGCCAGTGCTGTCAATTTAGGATAGCGTGGTAAGAGCTACTTGTAAAATGTGTCCAAGCCCACAGAGGCAAATTTATCCTTCAATTCTACATCACACTGCAAATCAATGATTTCAAGTTGCATGTCAACAGGCACATCAGAAGCTCTGATGGTGAGTGGTGAGAGAAAAACTGAAAATGCAGTCTCGAGTTCGCCTTTGTGGCAGCACCGACACGACTGTGGCTTTGTGCACTCTGCCCATCTTTTAAGACGAGTGTGCGTAATTTCAATCATGTTGCATTGTGCCCTGGTGCAATGTCAATAAAGATATATTCTATTCTATTCTATTCTTCTAAAGACCTGAAATTGTTTCTCAAACGCCCTCAGCAACCCTGAAATCTTGTTTTTCTACTGTTTCACATCAAGATGAACGCTTGCTGCGCACACGGACACAGGGAAAATGAGCAGGGTCTCCGCTTGCTATCTGCGTCTCCCATACTAAAACACATTGCCGCTGGGTCCTTGAGATGCTGGGTTTTAGTAGGACAACAAAGGAACTGACTAAAACACAGCGCCTCTAGCGGACCAGAGTCAGAGTCAGAGTCAGAGAGTCTTTATTGTCATTTGCACCGCATGTGGTACATGAGATGAAAACGAGATTATGTACACGAGGTCCCAGTTACATCCAACAACAAATGAAAGAGAAAAACAGTAATAACATCGAGAACTAACTAAGAAAAACATCAACTAGTAATACACTAAGCCTAATATAGTGGGAATAAACAGCAGCACGAACATGAGTTTGTATGAGCAGATGGTCACAGATGGTCACAGATGGTCACATAGGAACTGCAGATTTTTAAGAAAATAACGTTTTTTTTTCTTTTTTTTAAATTCAGATTTATTCTCGGGCCGACTGAACCCCCTGGCGGGCCGGTTCCAGCCCGTGGGCCGTACATTTGACACCCCTGGTCTAAGGTGTATAACAAAATTGAGTCCCAGGTGGCTCTGGTCAACAGAGATGTAAAATTGTTGAAGCACACCCGAGCCCCAAAATCCCTACATGAATGAAATTTGAAAATGAAGAGGGCGGAGGTGCGTGGTAAGGGATAGGGAGAAAAATAACTGCAGGATCAAATGCTCCCGCAGGGAGTAAGCTCCCCCACTGACCCAACAGCCCCCGCCCCCCAGTTCCCCAAGGTCCACCCAAGGAGTGTGGCCAAAACACCTCTCTGACAGCCAGGCCTATTGAGCTCAAGACCCGAGAGGGACAGGGCCCCGAGGGCCGTCAGCAGCAGGACCAATCAGCCCACACACCCCAGAGCTGCCAAGACCCCCACGAACCACAGTCAACCCGCCAACCAAGAGGACGCCAAACCCCACATGGATGACCCGGCCAAGAGTACCCGCCCAACCGCCGACAGAGCTAGGAAGCACCGGGAGCGGGCCCCCACCACAAGAAAGGGGCCAGCCAGCCACACATATGCCCCTTTTCCACCGGTCGGCTCGGGTCGGATGTTACGTCATATGTGCGTCGCAGAGACCCCCTTTCATCCTTTCCCACCGGCTATTCCGAGCGGAGCCGCGCGAGATTTCCTGAGATTTTCGGGCTGCTTTCAGAGGTGTACTGAAGCGAGCTCACCCGCTCCGGAAGGAGGGAGGAGGAGACGAGAGCTGTTTTTACGGAAGCGAGGGAAGCTACCACGGCAGGACTTTTACATGAATAACACGGTAAAAACAATTGTTATTTTTTAAATTTATAGCAAAGATGGGTCTTCAGCTGAACGTGTCCTTAATAAAATCACGTACTGCTCAAAACTGCACGATTTTAAAAAGTAGTTTCGCCACGAGTAACACGCGGCGCGCGGGCGGCTTTATGTCTTTAAATGTAGCTCAATGAACAGATATAAAATATATTTCATAGCTGACTTTAATAGTACGAGGGCTCCTGAGCTTAACCACGCTTTAATATTGTCACGTATGGTCAAATGTGCTGCATTTAAAGTAGTTTCGCTTTGACTTTTTCCAAAACCTGTGTTTGCACAACGAAAATAAATTATAAAAATTCGAATTTTATTTCAAATAACTCCAACAGGATACATTTCGTGTATGAATATGTTGTGATCACACTAGATTTTTTTGAAAAATATCAGCTTTGTGGTTTTTGATAGAATTGATAATATGTAATACAAAGTAGAAAATAATGGACGTAGGTTGACACATTTATGTCTATAAAACATTGAATTTTATTTCAAATAACTCCAACAGGATACATTTCGTGTATGAATATGTTGTGATCACACTAGATTTTTTTGAAAAATATCAGCTTTGTGGTTTTTGATAGAATTGATAATATGTAATACAAAGTAGAAAATAATGGACGTAGGTTGACACATTTATGTCTATAAAACATTGAATTTTATTTCAAATAACTCCAACAGGATACATTTCGTGTATGAATATGTTGTGATCACACTAGATTTTTTTGAAAAATATCAGCTTTGTGGTTTTTGATAGAATTGATAATATGTAATACAAAGTAGAAAATAATGGACGTAGGTTGACACATTTATGTCTATAAAACATTGAATTTTATTTCAAATAACTCCAACAGGATACATTTCGTGTATGAATATGTTGTGATCACACTAGATTTTTTTGAAAAATATCAGCTATGTGGTTTTTGATAGAATTGATAATTTGTGATACAAAGTCTTTATTGTGTTCTTCTTCTAGTGGTGGCTAGTACTGTAGTAAATAGCTTGAGGAACACTACTGCCACCATGTGGTAAGACGAGTAGGATTCTGGACCCCGCCCACAGAAGGGGTACAAAAAAGCTGTGGAAACAGAACATAGATGTGACCCGACCCGAACTGAGCCGACCTGAGCCGATCCAACCCGAGCCGAGCCGAGCGGTGGAAAAGAGGCAATAGTCCCAAGCCATCACCAAGGATATCCACCCAGTCCCCACCCCAGAAGAAATACTACACCCACCCCTCATATGAACAACTCTCAGAACACATAACACACTAGACACCCAGGCTGGGTCAACCTGCCCCCTCCCACGGGCCACTGGTCACGCCCCCAGACACCTAACCCCCTAGCCCATGAACCCGCAACCCACCAGCGAGCCGAAGGCCCCCCGCCCAGAGCCGGGGACCAGAGCTCAAGCCAGCCCAGAGCCCGGCAACCCGCCCGCCAGAGCCTAAGATCCCCGAACCCCACCAGGCCCAAGCCCAGGGGCGACACGCCCCCAGAACCCCAAGCCCCCGGTGCCCACCCCGAACCCACTCCAGCACAGTCAGGCCACCGATCGGTGACCCATGACCGCCGCCACAGACCACCTGAGGGCCCACATGCAGCCACCAGCAGACATCTCCCAGAACCACCCAGGCCCTCC
>JBBPBX010001425.1:86627-99491 GCA_038048925.1 Garcialebias charrua
GCCCCCGACAACCCCCCCGGCGCCCCAAACCCAGACACCCACCCACATCAACCCCAACAAGGCCAGACTCCAGACCTCTCACCCTCACTATGTAACAGAGCCGAGCAAAGGAGCCCAAATAGATACATAGTTCCCATGTGACGTCGCATCCGTCTTACTTCCGGGTGGACCCTCATTTTGAAAGTCAGAACAGGGGACAGCGCGGTCTAATGGATGTTCATTTTTCACGGGGTTTTTTTTGTGTTAATTTCTAATTAATTGCAATGGTTACTTCGTGTTGTGTCAGTGGGTGTTCTAGTCGGGTAGACGTTTGGGCAACGCGCAGGTTTCACTTAATCAAAAAAAAGTAAACGTGAAGGATTTATCTCATCGGAGAAGCTGGACTGCAGCCCCTCCTCTCTCTGAGTCTGGCTCGGATCTGCTCTGGAAGACGTCGTCCTTTTGGCCGGTAAACAAAATATTCTACATAAATCATTTTGTGAAACTATGTCAGAACAATGTTAGAGTACAACTGTCTGTGTGTTAGAGCTGGGGTTTTTTTTTTCATTATTTAGCAAACCGTCTTGCATGCTGTTAGCTTAGCATCTCGCTAACGCGACAATGGCCTCCTCACGGTCCACCAGGACCGGCGGGGAGACCGTCCCAGTTGGAGAAGGAGGACGGGAGCCAAGTCGTGCGGGCGACGCGTCGGTCCCATGGGACGTGCCCCCGCGGCCGCGACGGATCCACGCCGTCCGACCTGAGCTCCCACGAGCCTCGCTCCAGATGCTAACAACATTACCACTACCAGTAATATGATCTAGAAGCTGTTCCTCAGTCTAGTGGCAAGATGGCGCCTGTGTACGGCTGGACCTCTGCTCTCTCTCGTCGTCTGTCTCACATTTTGGTGATTTGTTTAATATTTTATTTTGCTTTATCTAGCCTGTCAAACAACTGTGTCTTGGCTGTAAAGCAATACCAATATGATCGGCACACGTTATTTTCCATAAAGGATTATATGGAGGATGCCTGCGTTACCTGGGCCAGGTATGCAGAGTTTTTCACTCCGCGTTTGGAATGCGCCACGTCATCACCCGAGTACCTGCTGCTGTCAAAGCGCCGAGGCCGGAGAAGGAAGCGTGGTTCAAGAGCTGGTATCCAGAACAGGATGAGGAAACAACGAGGGAAAATATCAGAGTGGAGCGGGTCCAGCTCTGCTGGAAATGAGCGCTGCCTCCGGCTGGTACCAACCCGCGAACCGGCCCTGTCCTGCGCGTCTTTCCCATCCTGCGCGTCACCAAGCCTGTGCCACTCTGATCGGATCTTCCCAATTCGTCATGCCCGGCTCCCCACACTCCGTGACAGATTCCTTCAAACCATCCCCTGCCAGGAGAAATATGTGGACGGAGTTTATTTGTCACCGCAATGCCCGCTAACACAGAGCGCACCTGCAGCTGCGCGCGTAAAACCAACACGGATCGCCCTGCTGAATGCTCGCTCCATAGCGAATAAAACTTTTGTTCTTGGGGATTTATTCAAGGAAGAAAAACTGGACTTCATGTTTTTGACAGAGACCTGGCAGCGGGAACAGGAATTCATTTATTTGAATGAACTGTGCCCACCAAACTGTTCAGTGTTTGGAACCCCGCGGGTTGCCAGACGAGGAGGTGGACTTGCGCTCATCTATCAGGACTGCTTTTCCTGCAGGCTCATGAAGCCGGATCCTTTCAGCTCTTTTGAACTTCAAATGACTAAGGTTGGAAACACTAGCTGTGTTTCCATCCATTTTCATTTCGATTTTTGAGCTAATTTTTGAAATCTCGCAAATATGTAAATACAAATTAATGCGAAGCAGAAGTGTTTCCATCTGCTGGCTTGAAGCGCATCTACCAAGCCACGCACAGCGTCATTACGTCAGACGTCAGCGTCATTACGTCAGACGTCAGCACTGCGCATGTCTACAGTAAACAGGAAGTAGCAGTTGAAAACAGAACCTGGCCACACATCTCGTCAAAATGGAGAGAATATTTCAGGTACGTGTTGCTATCGGTCGAGTTGTATTTATTCTGTCATACAAACTAGTTTTAGCGATGTTACATGTTGTCCGGAGCGGAAACAGCTGATCAGTCACGTGACGTGAATGTTCGCTTCGGCAGCACGAGTCGGCAAATGTGTTTCCATCTGTCGCTGTGCGCATCTGCTCATTTTCGAACATCCCAAAAACCACCTCAAGCGAGCGTATAAACTTTTTGGCGAACTTGAGAAAGTAAATACGGATTTTGCCGTTTCCATTAAGCTTTTCTGCTGCGATACTTCAAAATGCGCACCTAGAAACCTTGATGGAAACACGACTATTGATTCATTTTATTGTGTTTTAATTTACAGACCTCCTGGTCCTGCCCGTGCGTTTTTAGATGATTTTTCTGAATTTTTATCTTCTGTCATTAAGCTTGAGAAAATTTTAATCCTTGGAGATTTCAATTTTCATATCGATGACTCATCCTGCAATGCAGCATCTGAGTTACTGTCACTCACTGAGGCGTTTCATCTTAAACAGCATGTTTTTGGGCCCACGCATAAGAAAGGTCATACTTTGGACCTTGTCTTCTCCTTTGGCCTCATCATTGATCAGCTGAGTGTGGTGGACGTTCCTGTCACTGATCACTGCTGTGTGTATTTTAATTTATCTTTTAACCTCAACAGTTGTCCTCAGAAAGTGATTTCCCAGAGACGAATTATCAATCAAAAAGCGGTTGTGAAATTCTCAGAATCATTTGAGCCCAGCTGTTTTGTTAATTGCAGTGATGCTGATTCCTTTGTGGAGTCTTTTAATAGCCACTGCCTGTCTGTCTTAGATAAGGTTGCTCCTGTAAAGCACAAAATATCCTCTTCTGAAAACGCTTGTCCTTGGAGAAATGAAGAAATTATGTTGTTCAGAAGTTCATGTCGTAAGGTAGAGCGTTTGTGGAAATCTACTAAACTTGAAGTCCACAGACTGCACTTAAAGGAGCTGATGTCAGCCCTAAATGAAATGATTAAACAGGCCAGGTCAGCATATTTTTCTAATCTTGTAAGTATAAATAAGAAAAATTCAAAAGTTCTGTTTGATACCATTAATAATATGGTTTCACCTCCACTCCCTCCTGTGCCTGTATTCTCATATAGCCTGGTTAAAACCACACCCTGTCCTTCACTTCGCTTCAGACTAGGGTCTGGCATTCCTCCCATTGAAAACGATTTCTCCTGGAGATTTTTGAATGGACCAATCAGAGAACAGAAGGCGGAGTTTTGTTAGTTTAGCCTGGCGAGGTCCAGGCTATCAGATAAATTGCTCAGAAACCACTCGGTGGATATTTTTTCTGCCACCAGTGTGTAATTATATGGCTCTAATTTACTGACTGTTGGCCTAGATAAAACATTTGAGATAAAATTCGATTTTTTATCATTTATTTTCGTAGCGCACCCGAGGCTGTTTGGAAAATGTCAAACCGAAACTATTTAAATCCAGCAGATTTGACCATTTCGTGAATTGATTTAGGAACTGTTAAGCTCAGGAACACTTCTGATATAACGTCAGCTAAGAAATATATTTTTTATCAGCAGAGAAATAATAGTTTTTTACCTTGTTTTGATGAAAATTCCTTCGTGGCGGCAGCCATTTTGAATGACGACGTCAGTCGACATCGTTCAAAACTCCGCCTTCTGCTCTCTGATTGCTCAGGAACACTTCTGATATAACGTCAGCTAAGAAATATATTTTTCTCAGCAGAGAAATAATAGTTTTTTACCTTGTTTTATTGAAAATTCCTTCGTGGCGGCAGCCATTTTGAATGACGACGTCAGTCGACGTCGTTCAAAACTCCGCCTTCTGTTCTCTGATTGGTCCGAACAAAAATCTACCGGAGAAATCCTTGTGGATGGGGGAAGTCCCAGACTGTGAAGTGAAGGGAAATGAGAATTGAGCGGAGCTGTGCAGGAAGGCGAGGGCCAGGCTAATTCTCATTAGACGATTGTAACAAATTTTTAAACTATTTTGTAGAAAAGGTTGACAACATCAGGGCAAATGTTAAATCAACTCTTGGTGTCACCCTCAGTTCAGTCCCTTCAGTGAGCTCCTGGTCTTCATTTACACCCATCACTTTAGAGGATGTGAAGGTTGTTCTAAAAGAGATCAAACCTTCCTCCTGTGTGCTGGATGCTGTCCCCGCATCACTGTTTTTAAAGGTGTCAGATATCATCAGCCCACATGTAGCAAAATTAATTAACATTTCTCTTTCTACAGGGTCAGTTCCATGTCTTTTGAAACAAACGGTTTTAAATCCGATCTTGAAAAAGCCCAATTTGGACCCCACTGAGCTCTGCAACTACAGGCCAATATCAAAATTGCCTTTTCTTGCTAAAATTTTGGAGAAGTTAGTTACTGCACAGTTGAATACTTTCTTGCAAAGTAATAATATTCTGGACAAATTTCAATCTGGTTTTCGCAAAATGCACTCCACTGAAACTGCCTTATTAAAAGTATCCAATGACATTTTGATGGCTGCAGACTCTGGTCAGAGCAGTGTTTTGATTTTATTAGATCTATCTTCAGCTTTTGATACAGTCGACCACAAAATTCTGATACATCGACTGCAACATGAATTAGGATTTTCTGGAACTGTTTTGAAGTGGTTTTCCTCTTATTTGAACAACAGAAAATTTTCAATGTTTGTGAATAACATACAGTCTAAGACCTCTCCGTTAATGTATGGTGTTCCTCAGGGTTCAGTCTTGGGTCCTATTCTGTTCATTATTTACATCACACCCCTTGCAAAGATTATAAATAGCTTCAGAAATGTCTCTTACCATTTCTATGCTGACGACATTCAACTCTACTGCTCCTTCAATGACTCAGAATTACACAAGTTAGATGAACTAGTAAAATGTGTGTCCCAGATTAAGGTGTGGTTAGCCAACAACTGCCTTCAGTTAAATTCTGCCAAGACTGAAACCCTGATCATTGCCCCTGAACAGAAAGTTCCTCGCATCAAACAACATCTCGGTTCTCTGGGCTCCTCTTCTCAGCCGAGCCTCAGAAACCTTGGTGTTCAGTTCGACCAGTCAATGTCTTTGGACAAACATTCAAAGCTTCTGGTCAGAAACTGCTTTTATCACCTGAGGAACATTTCTAAACTGAGGGCAATGTTATCCAAATCTGACCTGGAGATGATTATTCATGTTTTTATCTCTTCTCGTTTAGATTACTGCAATTCCCTTTTTACTTGTTTTAATAAATCTGCTGTCGCCCGTGTCCAGTTGGTCCAGAACGCTGCTGCAAGGCTTTTAACAGGAACTAATAGAAGGTCTCACATCACACCGGTTTTATATGATCTACATTGGCTCCCTGTTGAATTTAGAATTCATTTTAAAATTTTGGTATTAACTTTTAGAGCGTTAAATGGACAGGCCCCCCAGTACATCACAGAAATGCTGATCCCCTATTCTCCAGCCCGCACCCTTCGGTCTTCAGCATTGAACCTTCTAAAGGTCCCTAAGACTCGGTTTAAAACTCGGGGTGACCTTTCCTTTCAGGCCGTAGCCCCCCGGCTGTGGAATGCCCTGCCCCTGTCTCTTCGTGTGACCGCCTCTATTGATTCCTTTAAAACCCAGCTCAAGACACTTTTATTCAGACAAGCTTTTAGATAAATGTTTTTATTTAGTGTTTTTATCAATTGTTCTTGTTTTTATCAGCTGTTCTTATTGTTTTGATTAATCGGATGTTACTACAGTAATTCTTCTGTTTATTTTAATCTTTTATTTATATGTTGTATAGCACTTTGTGATTTTATCTGCGAAAAGTGCTATATAAATAAACTTTACTTACTTACTTACTTACTTACATGCTAACTTCCAACACGGTAAGACTCAAAAGTGCTGGTTCTGGTCTGTGTTCAGCTTGGACTGTTTGTTGGCTGTGTGTTATTTTAGTTAAACCTTTTTTTAGCTGGTTAGATCTGATTGAGACAGTTTACACAAATAAAGTTTATTATTATTATTATTATTATTATTATTATTATTACATATCTTTTTTGGATTTAAAGCTGTGAAGCTCTGCGCTGTGAAGCCGGTGTGCGCTCGCTCCTTGTAATAATTAAATAATTAATGATATCGGAGTAACTACTTTGTGACAAGTTGTCTGATTCGTCTGCCATGATTTCTTTCTCAAACTCATTTAACTCCGACCACTGCCATTTTGCTATTGTTCCTTGGTGAAGCTGTGGTAGCTCGTGTTTTTGTCCGTATAATTTGCTCTGCTCGTTCACCATCTTTGCCTTCTCTGCCTTCAGATGTGGTGCGAAAACCGGTTTGCGCAATACTGGGGGCGTGTCTGGGAACTATGTATTGATCCGATGTGTCTGCAGATGCTGTTTCAAGACTACCAGTAATATGATCTAACAAGAAGATTTTTATACAGAGCAAAAGCAAGGCTTTTAAGAAGATTACCACTTTAAAACAATTATTTGTTGGATAAAAATTATAGCAAATATATGTCTGAGCTGAACTTTTCTTTAATAAATGAACGTAATTGTGAAATGAGCTGGATTTAAAAATTTGTTTCGCTAGCTACCGGTACGTCTGATGAAAACAAAACGAGCACGCGCAGCGCCGGAAATGCAGCGAACAGACCTGCATGAATTGGTACGGTGTTTGTATTTTAGCAGGCTAAACACCTCAAAAATATATTTGTTAGCTGACTTTTTTAAAGACTGAACGTAATTGTGAAATAAGCTGGATTTAAAAATTTGTTTCGCCAGCTACCGGTTCTGTCTGATGAAAACAAAACGAGCACGCGCAGCGCCGGAAATGCAGAGAACAGACCTGCATGAATTGGTACGGTGTTTGCATTTTAGCAGGCTAAACAGCTCAAAACTATATTTGTTTGCTGACTTTTTTTAAGACAGTGTCTCAGTTTAATTTTTGTTAATAAATGATTAAACAATCAGCTTATTTCAGAATGTAAATACCACCAACATCATTAAAATTAGACTACAGAAACTCCTAAAAAATATTTGTTGGCTGCCTTTTTTGTAAGACTGTGTCTCACTTTAATTTTTGTTAATAAATAATTACAAATGAGCTTATTTCAGAATGTAAATACCACAAACATCATTAAAATTAAACTACAGACTCCTAAAAAAATATTTGTTGGCTGCCTTTTTTGTAAGACTGTGTCTCAGTTTAATTTTTGTTAATAAATGATTACAAATCAGCTTATTTCTGAATGTAAATACCACAAACATAATTAAAATTAAACTACAGACTCCTAAAAAAATATTTGTTGGCTGCCTTTTTTGTAAGACTGCGTCTCAGTTTAATTTTTGTTAATAAATGATTACGGTACAAATCAGTTGCAGCTGAAGGTGATCTGCTCAGAGTTGCAGTTGCTGTGGAAACCTTATTATTATTATTATTAAACATATTTGAGACTAGGTGTTTTGGTCAAAGTTGATTGATACATCTGTCTCCCATTTTGCAACAGGTAGCGTTATGAGTCATCGATTCTAGACAATTTCTTGTATATTTTAGATAATAATTTGGGAGGTTTAAGATTACCATATTTTCCGGTGTATAGGTCGCACCTTTTTATGTTTTTTTTCAAGGCCTGCGACCTATACACCAGTGCGAGCTATTTATGGATTGTTTCCCATATTTGTAGATCAATTTTTGGCTCAGTTATGAGCGTTTTTCATTTTGGCAGAAAATGGTGCAGTACCACTTTTGTCCACTAGCGGGACACTTCCAGAGGAGTACACCGACCGTTTCCAGCTCATGTGTCCGAAAAAAGCTCCTCTGCTCGGACTGACTCTGTTGGCCTCCTGGTCTGGAGGCAACTTCTTTTATGCCGGGTACCGACCAAACGCGTTTCGGCCAGCGGAAGCGGACGGTTTACATTGAAAGTCTATGTGGAGACGCGTCGAGACACGGCGAATCGTGAAGCGGCGCGTTTTGAGTGTTTGAAGCGGCGCTTCAGCACACGGCAGTTCCTTTCCGCGCACGTCCGAAGCAACCTACGCGTCGAGCCGTCAAAGATCGACAAAGTTGATATTTTGCTGCTCGACGTATCCAGCAACCAATCGGGAGAGACTCTGCTATGTGATGACGCAACGACAACGGGACTTTTTTTGGGACTTTTTAAACTCACCCCATCGAGCCTCCATGAATGAACCAGCCTCCGGTAAGAATCACCCCATCGAGCCTCCATGAATGAACCAGCCTCCGGTAAGAAACTTGGCAGTTGCTGCTGTCCGCTCGAGCGTACAATCACCCCAAACATTAAAAAAAAAAAACGTTTTAATCTCAACAAAGACTTTTGGAGCTGCAGTTCGGCTCGTAGAAAACCCACTCAAGTAGGAACGAGGCTCACGTGCTGCTGATATTATCTGCCAGCAGCATGAAACAAACAATCCGGAAAATGAGCCAGACCCCCTCCTCTGCCTCCCACCAGTGCGCATCATCAGACGCGTCTTCAGTGGCTTTGTGTGAACGTGACAAGCGGCCAAAAGGGGACGGCAGGAGCGTTTTGACAGAACAGGTCGGTACCCGGCATTAGCTCTGTGTTTGTTAGCTGTTTGTTAGCAAGATAAGTCAAGAACCACTCAGCGGATTTTTCTGAAACTTACAAAATGTAATCATTGTATGGACATTTACAAGTGAGTAGCTTTGTTAGAATTTGAGATAAAAAAAAATTAAAAAAAGATCTTTTATTAGCATTAGCTTCAGTTAACTTCTGTTTATAACGTTATAAATAGCTTCGAAACCACTCGGTATATATTTTTTCTGCTTACAGAGTGTAATTATATGGGTTTAATGTACCAAGGTATATACAGAAATTCTTAAGTTAAATTTAATAACTTTTAATACCTTTTTAATACCATCACAATATTTTTTTAATACCATCACGACACTGAGCTGCAACCGTA
The DNA here is from genome assembly GCA_038048925.1 of Garcialebias charrua. Taxonomy (NCBI): domain Eukaryota; kingdom Metazoa; phylum Chordata; class Actinopteri; order Cyprinodontiformes; family Rivulidae; genus Garcialebias; species Garcialebias charrua. Next base: position 95,567 of record JBBPBX010001425.1, read on the forward strand.
GCGGCAGCCTCTTGTACTTCAGTTAAGAGCAACTAATCGTAAAGTGATAAATTACTGTAATTTCCTTCCTAAACTTTGGTAGTAAATGTAGTTTTATAATAATTACTGGATGCATCAAGTTGCTTCTTGCCTCAATAAAAGCACTGACCTACTTGTTATTTAAATCTAACCCAAGAGAAAAAGTTTAATTGTTCCCACACGTAGCATATCTCTAATGACAAACAAAAACTGTAAACTTGAAAACAGAACAGTTTAGTTTAAATAATTCAACACTGAACACATGCACAGTTCAAAAAGAGAGGGAGAAAAAGAATAACTACTGTATTTTTCCTCCTATAAGTCGCAGTTTTTTGCATAATTAACACGCCTTGCAACTTATAGGCCGAAGTGACATATTTATGGATTTTTTCCCATTTTTATAAACCATTTTTAGATGAGATATTACTGTTTACATTCAGTCTGACTGGAAAAAAAAACAGCAATACTTGATGGGCCCCATAGTAGTACCGTATTTTCCGGATTATAGGTCGCACCGGAATATAGGTCACAGTGTCCAGTTATTGCCAAAAATTTGGAAAAATCCATAAATAGGTTGCACCGGTGTGTAGGTCGCACCTACGTCACCGCCGACTTAACGCGTCATCCACCGTTGACGCGCCGCGTCACCGCTGAGTCAACCAGGAAATGTGGACCGAGTGTTTACCTCTGCTGCAAGGAGCGCACAGCAAGGCTTTTAAGAAGATTACCACTTTAAAACAATTATTTGTTGGATAAAAATTATAGCAAATATATGTCTGAGCTGAACTTTTCTTTAATAAATGAACGTAATTGTGAAATGAGCTGGATTTAAACATTTGTTTCGCTAGCTACCGGTACGTCTGATGAAAACAAAACGAGCACGCGCAGCGCCGGAAATGCAGCGAACAGACCTGCATGAATTGGTACGGTGTTTGTATTTTAGCAGGCTAAACACCTCAAAAATATATTTGTTAGCTGACTTTTTTAAAGACTGAACGTAATTGTGAAATAAGCTGGATTTAAAAATTTGTTTCGCCAGCTACCGGTTCTGTCTGATGAAAACAAAACGAGCACGCGCAGCGCCGGAAATGCAGAACAGACCTGCATGAATTGGTACGGTGTTTGCATTTTAGCAGGCTAAACAGCTCAAAACTATATTTGTTTGCTGACTTTTTTTAAGACAGTGTCTCAGTTTAATTTTTGTTAATAAATGATTAAACAATCAGCTTATTTCAGAATGTAAATACCACCAACATCATTAAAATTAGACTACAGAAACCCCTAAAAAATATTTGTTGGCTGCCTTTTTTGTAAGACTGTGTCTCACTTTAATTTTTGTTAATAAATAATTACAAATCAGCTTATTTCAGAATGTAAATACCACAAACATCATTAAAATTAAACTACAGACTCCTAAAAAAATATTTGTTGGCTGCCTTTTTTGTAAGACTGTGTCTCAGTTTAATTTGTGTTAATAAATGATTACAAATCAGCTTATTTCAGAATGTAAATACCACAAACATAATTAAAATTAAACTACAGACTCCTAAAAAAATATTTGTTGGCTGCCTTTTTTGTAAGACTGCGTCTCAGTTTAATTTTTGTTAATAAATGATTACGGTACAAATCAGTTGCAGCTGAAGGTGATCTGCTCAGAGTTGCAGTTGCTGTGGAAACCAGTGCAGGAGAGCTGGGAGATGCAGTTGCTATGGAAACCAGTGCAGGTGAGCTGGAAGAAGGAGCATCTGGAGGTGCAGCTGAAAGATGCTGCATCTGGAGGTGCAACTGACTGAAATGCACTTTGACAGTTACCGGTACACCCACAAACCTTAAATAAAGCAGCTTTGAAATTACTACGGTACCTGTACACCCATACATAAAGATGACTGAAACAGATACCCGGTATGTTTTTGTGGTGTTTATTTACAATATTTACAAATTATTTACAGTTCGGTACCAACTCACTCAAAGCCCAAAAACTCCTCATCCTCTGTGTCGCTTTGGAAAAGCTCTGCCAGTGTTGGATCCAGCCTACCAGTGGTGAGAGGTCCAGGTCCCTCCTCCTCCTCCTCCTCCTCCTCCTCCTCCTCNTCCTGTCTGACTTCCTGTTTGACCTTCAGGTTCCCTCAGACATCTTCCTGTGCATCAGTTTTCGGGTCAGAACCAGGTTCACGGTGATCGGAGCCACAGAGTCCCTGTTAAGTGTCACAGAGCCACAGGATAGAGGTGAGAGGACAAGCCTGCAGTGCATGCTGGGATTTGTAGTCTGATGTAATTTAATGTTTTTTCACCAAATCACCTTCTAGTTGTTAACTCTTGAAGACCAAATAAATATTTGAGCTGTGAACAGATTGTTATCTGTAAATTCAGGAGAACTTCCTGTTTAACAAACAGGCACAAGTTCCGCATGAACCCTGAACCCTGCATTTTGTCTTGCAGGCAGCCTGTGCATCAAACAGTACTCTCATCAGCAGCTGAGGCTGCAGCGTCTGTGTATGCGTGATCAGTGTCAGTGCATGATGGGTAACTGCCGGTTCTGACTCCTGAACGTCTCAGCCAACGGGTCGGTTCTGATTCTGTAAAATGTTTGTGTTTTGCAGCTGCGTGCGCCTCCTACAGAGGAAACATGGACAACACGCTGACAGCAGAAAAACGGAAGGAGGAAACCTGCAAACCTCACGTCAAATACGGTCAGAGGATTAACTAAAACATGGTTCTGCTGAAAGAGTTTAAAGGTCTCGCCCTGACTTCTGAGTCACCGCTGAGTCAAACTGCCAGACAAGGCGGCCGCCACAGAGAAGCACGGAGGTGGCAGCATCATGCTGCGGGAGGGTTATGGACCATTGGGTCAGGATTTAAGAAATGATGGACGGGTGTTGGAAGGTCAGAGGAAGCTTCTGAGGAGAAATGTTTCAGGGTGAACATTTAAAGTGGCATCATGAAGCCAACGCACACGTTCACATTTATTTATTTATTTATTTTTATTTATTTATTTTATTTTTCATTCCTCACATCAGAGCAGGAGCATTGTTTGTTTTCCAGGTGAAGACTGTGAAGCTCCTGATGTGCTCAGACTGTCTGGACGTTCAGAACCTGCAGCTAAACCTGCTCTTGTTTCCTCACGCAGCCTACAAGCTGACGGTGAAGTCGTCAGCAGCAGAAGGAGACTTTATGACCTACAGGGCCACCGTAGATGAAGTCCTGAAGAACAGTCAAGGTGAGGAGATGGAATCATGGACCAGAACTCTGTGAGGATCTGAGCAGAGTTCACAGACCAACATTTACAGATGAGTTCATAAAATAAAAAGCATAAATAAAAAAATACACGATGCATTTCAGAACTAGAAATATATCCAATTTTATGTATAAAAATTTATAATAAAAAATAATTATAATTACCGTTAGGTAATATATTCTAACAAAAAATAAAAATGGTCAGATTTTAATTGAAACATCATACATTTTTTATTAATGATAATAATTATTTAAATAATAGCTAATAATGGTTATTTTATATAAAAACATTTTGTTTGCTTCATCTTGTCATTATTATTATTATTATTATTATTAGTTGTAAAACATTAAATTGGTCCAAAATTTATACATACTGTATATTGTAATATTTTTATGAGGCAGAGGATAATGTGCAGGAATCGTTCAGCTTTATCAAAAATGTAAATCTTTATTCATGCTCAAGAACTCTAAAATCTTTTAAGAGGAATTTGGCATGGCGACCGTAGAGCAGACGCCCAAGACCAGGTCTCCTCTCCAGAACCCACACAGGAGGGAAACTGTCCCTCTCTACTGCGATGCTGCTGCTCGCTAAAGTTATCAGACCGCTTCCATAAAAACAGTCAGCTGATGCAAAAGAGTTCATAAAGTTTTTAGAAGACCACTTAGCTTCCCC
>JBBPBX010001426.1:19968-36510 GCA_038048925.1 Garcialebias charrua
ATAATAATAATAATAATGAATTCAATTTATAACGCGCTTTTCATTAGTGAAAATCTCAAAGCGCTACACACATTGAATGCTACACACATTCATACACCGGTAGCGGCAGACTACCATGCAAGGTGCTTTCCAGTCCTACCGGGAGCAACTCGGGGTTAAGTGTCTTGCCCAAGGACACAACAACACATGGTGTGGGGAACCAGGATTCGAACCGCCAACCTTCCGATCGGGGGACGACTACCATTACCACTACACCACGGCCGCCCACATACCGCAATGGGATTACCTCCGAACAGTATGGAAGTTCCAAAAACTTTATGGGATTATAATTTTTGATTTTTCTTTTCCACTTGCTGGATTACTTCAAGATCAGAGACAGTTCAAGGTTTCCTTTCATGTTGGACCCCATCCCCAAGGACTGGCGATGGCTTCCAAAAGGGGGGAGATGTAGTGGACCTACCCAGGGTCAAACTAAGGTTTTTGAACTGTTCCAGAGATGACCTTTACTGACCTTTCAGTAAAGCAAGACATTTACTACAAATTATTCCATTAGTTGTAATCTGAGAACATAGTCACCAAAAGAGACTATTTCTATCTTTGATTTTATTCTAATGTAATCAAAAGAATAACTTTTGTCATTTTCATGATATACGTTATATGCTGTTATTCTTTTAATATGGAGTATTACTGTGTTACTTGACCATATAATGGTGTCAGAGTGAATTTTAGATAGATAGATAGATAGATATAGATTTATTTGTCCCCTTAGGGAAATTAATTTGCAACATTTGTCAGCAGGCATTGACATAAAGGACATACTTATACATACATACATGACATCATCATCCATCATTACAGCAAAGGTGTTTTATGTGTTATTGTGATTTGCAGATTTGTTCTAGAAGTGTTAAGACGCTAATCCAAGTATTTTTCCTCTTGGAGTCTATGAGTCTGTCTTTTCCTAAACATTTCCTCTGCTGCTGGCTGTAACTTTGGGTCGTGATAACGGCAAGTGAACTCCTCGACTGTTTCTTCTGAACCAATCGGAAAGAGACAAGTCTCAGAGTTCTTTCTTAAAGTTCTAAGCTAAGCTGGAATAGACAGAGTCTGCTGGGAACTTCAAGAGATGTGAACTTTCCCAAAGAGCTGGATGGACGTTTAGTCACACGCTAAGGACAAATATATAAATATATTATTATTAATACTATAATTAAAGTTGAACCATGCATATTTGTTTGTATCAAACAAGTAGCCCTTCGTGTCTCTCATTCCCACTGAAGTAGCTCTCAGTCTCAAAAGGTTGGTGACCCCTGTGCCATCAAGGGCAATTCTCATTTAATTAATTATTCAATATTCAGTCAAAGAGAGCAATAAATATTAGTGTTTAATATGAAACATTCAATAATAAATAAGTAACAACTTTCAGTAATTTATGTTGTTAAGGTTCATTTTTTTGGGTGTTGTGGAGAGTTAGGACTGTATGTTGATTTTGAGGAGTTTAGCTGGAGCACTTCACCCACACAGACACTCCGGTCAGAGAGCGAGTCCAGACACAGCAAGATGGTGTTTTCTTGGAGTTTAATTAACTATCCAGTTCGTTTACAGCATGAAGTTTCCCTTTTTGAGCTGTCTACTCATCATAACTGATAGTAACTGATATTAACTGTCCCTTTTTCTGTCTGTCTGGTATCTGAAATAAAAGAAAACGGCTAAAATAAGAACAGGCTAACATGTAGCTTAGCATACCCTTAATATTACAATGAGACAGGACCTTAAACATGAAATAAACATTTCTTGGGCTGTCTCATATTTGCGCCAAAAATCGCCACCCCATTTACATATGAAAAGAAGAAATTAGCGCTCATTAACGGTGCATTAAACTCACCTTTGTCACAAACGCAGACAGGCATCAACGATAGAAAACACCAACGGCTATAAAAACCAATGGCTTTCTCAGCTCTATTTATTTATCCCCAAGGACCCCTTAGCTGTTTAACAAGATGCCTGATGTAAAAAAGACGAATCAGCTGTCTAACATCCATCCATCCATTTTCGTCCGCTTATCCGGGGTCGGGTCGCGGGGGTAGCAGCCTAAGTAGGGAGGCCCAGACTTCCCTCTCCCCAGCCACTTGGAGCAGCTCCTCTGGGGGAATCCCAAGGCGTTCCCAGGCCAGCCGAGAAACATAGTCCCTCCAGCGTGTCCTGGGTCTTCCTCTGGGTCTCCTCCCGGTGGGACATGCCCGGAACACCTCACCAGGGAGGCGTCCAGGAGGCATCCTAACCAGATGCCCGAGCCACCTCAACTGGCTCCTCTCGATGTGGAGAAGCAGCGGCTCTACTCTGAGTCCCTCCCGGATGACTGAGCTTCTCACCCTATCTCTAAGGGAGAGTCCAGACACCCTGCGGAGAAAACTCATTTCAGCCGCTTGTATCCGAGATCTCGTTCTTTCGGTCACAACCCAAAGCTCATGACCATAGATGAGGGTGGGAACGTAGATCGATCGGTAAATTGAGAGCTTTGCCTTTTGACTCAGCTCTCTCTTCACCACGACAGACCGGTACAGCGCCCGCTTCACTGCGGATGCTGCACCTATCCGCCTATCGATCTCACGCTCCAGTTTTCCCTCATTCGTGAACAAGACCCCGAGATACTTATGCCTCTTTTCCACCGCTCGGCTCGGCTCGGGTTGGATCGGCTCAGGTCGGCTCAGTTCGGGTCGGGTCACATCTATGTTCTGTTTCCACAGCTTTTTTGTACCCCTTCTGTGGGCGGGGTCCAGAATCCTACTCGTCTTACCACATGGTGGCAGTAGTGTTCCTCAAGCTATTTACTACAGTACTAGCCACCACTAGAAGAAGAACACAATAAAGACTTTGTATCACATATTATCAATTCTATCAAAAACCACATAGCTGATATTTTTCAAAAAAATCTAGTGTGATCACAACATGTTCATATACGAAATGTATCCTGTTGGAGTTATTTGAAATAAAATTCAATGTTTTATAGACATAAATGTGTCAACCTACGTCCATTATTTTCTACTTTGTATCACATATTATCAATTCTATCAAAAACCACATAGCTGATATTTTTCAAAAAAATCTAGTGTGATCACAACATGTTCATATACGAAATGTATCCTGTTGGAGTTATTTGAAATAAAATTCAATGTTTTATAGACATAAATGTGTCAACCTACGTCCATTATTTTCTACTTTGTATCACATATTATCAATTCTATCAAAAACCACAAAGCTGATATTTTTCAAAAAAATCTAGTGTGATCACAACATGTTCATATACGAAATGTATCCTGTTGGAGTTATTTGAAATAAAATTCAATGTTTTATAGACATAAATGTGTCAACCTACGTCCATTATTTTCTACTTTGTATCACATATTATCAATTCTATCAAAAACCACAAAGCTGATATTTTTCAAAAAAATCTAGTGTGATCACAACATGTTCATATACGAAATGTATCCTGTTGGAGTTATTTGAAATAAAATTCAATGTTTTATAGACATAAATGTGTCAACCTACGTCCATTATTTTCTACTTTGTATCACATATTATCAATTCTATCAAAAACCACAAAGCTGATATTTTTCAAAAAAATCTAGTGTGATCACAACATGTTCATATACGAAATGTATCCTGTTGGAGTTATTTGAAATAAAATTCAATGTTTTATAGACATAAATGTGTCAACCTACGTCCATTATTTTCTACTTTGTATCACATATTATCAATTCTATCAAAAACCACAAAGCTGATATTTTTCAAAAAAATCTAGTGTGATCACAACATGTTCATATACGAAATGTATCCTGTTGGAGTTATTTGAAATAAAATTCGAATTTTTATAATTTATTTTCGTTGTGCAAACACAGGTTTTGGAAAAAGTCAAAGCGAAACTACTTTAAATGCAGCACATTTGACCATACGTGACAATATTAAAGCGTGGTTAAGCTCAGGAGCCCTCGTACTATTAAAGTCAGCTATGAAATATATTTTATATCTGTTCATTGAGCTACATTTAAAGACATAAAGCCGCCCGCGCGCCGCGTGTTGCTCGTGGCGAACCTATTTTTTTAAAATCCTGCAGTTTTGAGCAGTACGTGATTTTATTAAGGACACGTTCAGCTGAAGACCCATCTTTGCTATAAATTTAAAAAATAATAATTGTTTTTACCGTGTTTATCATGTAAAAGTCCTGCAGTGATCGCGTCCCTCGCTTCCGTAAAAACAGCTCTCGTCTCCTCCTTCCTACTTCCGGAGCGGGTGAGCTCGCTTCAGTACCCCTCTGAAAGCAGCCCGAAAATCTCAGGAAATCTCGCGCGGCTCCGCTCGAAATATCCGGTGGAAAAGGATGAAAGGGGGTCTCTGCGACGCACATATGACGTAACATCCGACCCGAGCCGACCGGTGGAAAAGGGGCATTAAACTCCTCCACTTGGGGCAGGACCTCCTCCCCGACCCGGAGAGGGCATGCTACCCTTTTCCGGCTCAAGACCATGGCCTCGGATTTGGAGGAACTGATCCTCATCCCGGCCGCATCACACTCGGCTGCAAACCGCTCCAGCGAAAGCTGTAGATCACGATCTGATGAAGCCAATAGGACCACATCATCTGCAAAAAACAGAGAAGCGATTCTAAGGCCACCAAAACGGATCCTCTCAACACCTTGGCTGCGCCTAGAAATTCTGTCCATAAAAGTTATGAACAGAATCGGTGACAAAGGGCAACCTTGGCGGAGTCCAACTCTCACTGGAAACGAGCCTGACTTACTGCCGGCAATGCGGACCAAGCTCTGACACCGGTCGTACAGGGACCTAACAGCCCATATCAATGGGCCTGGTACCCCATACTCCCGGAGTACCCCCCACAGAACCCCCCGAGGGACGCGGTCGAATGCCTTTTCCAAGTCCACAAAGCACATGTAAACTGGTTGGGCAAACTCCCACGCGCCCTCCAGGACCCTGTTGAGGGTGTAGAGCTGGTCCAGTGTTCCACGACCAGCACGAAAACCACACTGCTCCTCCTGAATCCGAGGTTCGACTATCCGACGGACCCTCCTCTCCAGAACCCCTGAATAGACCTTACCAGGGAGGCTTAAGAGTGTGATCCCCCTATAGTTGGAACACACCCTACGGTCCCCTGTCTAACATAAAATACGAATTAGCTGTCTAACAAGATGCCTGAACAAAACAATGCAGAAATACTAGGGATTTTATAACATTGGGTTAAAATGCATTGAGATGTACTATGAGGGGAACTTATCTTTTGTTCCGCATGCCACGTTGTTTCCCTTGGGGTAAGATTGATTGACACAGTTGCCATGGAAACCGTTAGAGAACCGTTACTGCATAAGAGACTACTACGAGAAGTTTCCCCCTGAAGACAAAGGGGTGTTTTACGTTTCCTTTTGTGAGAAGAAGCTGTAGAAAATCGTCTTTATTCCTCTGGAGTTAATGTGGCCACTGGGCTCTGCTGACCACAACTGTGTTCATCTGCTGCCCATCTACAAAACTGTTCTGAAGAGAGAAAAACCTGAGATCAAGGACATAAAAGTCTGGACAGAGGAATCAGTTCTCTCACTGCAGGAATGTTTTCGGTGTACGGACTGGGATCTTTTTAAACAATCTTGTGGTGATGATTTAGACTCATTAGTGGATGTCACATGTTCTTATATCACGTTTTGCAGAGATATGATTATCCCAGCGAAGCGTGTAAAAATATATCCTAATAACAGACCATGGGTTACTAAATCAGTTAAGTCCAGTTTGTATAAAAAATCAATTGCTTTTAAACAGGGAACAGTCTTTGACCAGCATTTAGCCAGAAAAGAAGTGAAGGTAGACATTTCAAAAGCAAAACAAAAAATAAATTGGAGAATAAAATGGCCACAAATCAACTTGGCTCAGCATGGGAAGACTATTGCAGGCCTTCAGAAGCCACATAAAACCCGTGTCACTATAGATGGTTCTGATTCAGATTTTAAACTTGCAAATGCTTTAAATTCATTTTATTGTTGTTTTGATACCTGTGATTTTAGCAATGAAATCCAGAAACTAGTTCATGATCTTAAAGACACACAGTACTCTAACATCAGCCTCCAAGATGTGAAACAAGCTTTTCAGTGTGTAAAAGTGAACAAAAGTCACGGACCTGATAATGTATGTGGCCGTTCTGTAAAATTCTGTGCCAATGAGCTGAGTTCCATTTTTCAGTATATTTATAATAAGTCTCTGGAAACACAACATGTTCCCATCATCTGGAAAGATGCTGTAGTGGTTCCTGTCCCTAAATCCAACCGTCCGAAAACTGTTGGTGATTTTAGACCAGTAGCTTTGACCTCAGTTCTGATGAAAATCTTCGAAAGATTAATCAGAGGTGAGATTCTAAAGCAGACTGAACATCTTTTAGATCCCATGCAGTTTGCTTACAGGCCTCATAGAGGCGTAGAGGATGCAACACTCACCCTGCTTAATATGCTTTTTAAACACTTAGATTTTAATGGGACACATGTCAGACTTTTATTTGTGGATTTTTCCTCAGCTTTTGATACAATCCAACCTCACATATTAACTGAACGGCTTGTTGAACAGTTTCCTCTGAGTAACAATTTGATGGGCTGGATCTTGGATTTTTTAAGTAACAGGACACAGAGAGTAAGGGTGAATAATTGTCTCTCTGACTCTAAGTACTCTTCCACCGGGTCACCTCAGGGATGTGTATTGTCACCCCTGCTTTTTATTCTATACACCAATATGTGTCGGAGCAGACATGAGAGCAGGTACATTATAAAGTATGCAGATGATTCTGTTATTGTCAGTCTGCTTAAAGGAAATGAAAGTAGCCATGGGCAGGTGACTGATGATTTTGTTCAATGGTGCGAGGACTCTTTCCTCAAACTAAACACAGATAAGACAAAAGACATGATCATTGATTTTAGGAAGAAACCTCACAAGCACGGAGTCACTTTAATTAAAGGTCAAGCAATTGAGACAGTGCAGTCTTACAAATATCTCGGGACAATCATAGACGATAAATTAAACTTTGAAACCAATTTTGACAAGGTGTGTAAAAAGGCCCACCAGCGCCTTTATTGTCTAAGGAAACTCAACCAATTTAATATTGACCGAACCATAATGACCATGTTTTACCGTGCTTTTATTGAATCAGTTTTATCCTTTTCCTTGGTGTCATGGTTTGGTCAAACTACACTCAGAGGAAAGAATTCCCTTCAGCAGATTGTTATTCAGCAGATTGTTAAGCTGTCATCTAAACTGACCGGAGGAACACAAACCTCAGTTACATCCATGTACGTTAGTTGTAAGGATGGCTCCCTCTGCTGGTCTGTCTCCCTCCTTACATCCTGTGTCTGTCAGCTCTGCGTCTCTGGTCTACGTCTCAGGTGTTTGTGTTTATAGTTAATTAGGAAGCATATTTAGTCAAAGTTCATGTGTGTCTCATTGTCGTGTCATTGTCCCTGTTCCCTGGTGTGTCGTAACCCAGCTCCTTGGTCTCGTGAGTACCTCTTGCCTGTATGTTTAGGATTAGTACTTCAGCCATAGTTAGAGCATCTGTTATCGTTTTGTACTGCCACGTCAGAGTTTGTTTTTGCCTTATTAAAGTATTTTATTTTACTACTCGTGCCTCTGTGAGTCTGCCTGTCTGCACCACGGGACTCATCCCTCCACTCCGTACCAAACCGTGACAGAATGACCCGACCATTTTGAGTCCCGCGGACAGGTATTATAGACTTACCTAGAGGCTGAAGATGTCTGCTCGGAGGGAAGCTGCAGCCATCAGAGTTGGTGGGTTTCGCACCGAAACCGCTTGGAGCAGCCATAGGTCCGAGCCGGAACAGTTCCCGTCTCCTATGCTGGTCGCGGAGCAAGAGGGGAAGCGTCTGGGCGGCCGCTCCGACCAGTTCACTTCCTTCGCTCCTGCTCGAGCCATCTCGCTGTGGGATGTGTCCGACGACGAGTCGGATTCGGACTCGGAGGACCTCTTGCCGTTTCCAGCTCCAGAAACACGGCGCCGCCGGAGGGGGCGGCGACCGGCGAAGACACACATTTCCGGGTTTCAGCCCGGTTCCCCCTCTGTTTCTCCCACGCTGTCTGAAAAACATGGGAGGATTTCGCTGAGGGGGGGTACCCACGTCCGTGCTCTGTGGCGTCTCGGGGGAGACGTGCTTTGAGGGGGGGTACGAGATCCCCCACAACACGTCTGCAGGGGACACGGAGTCTCCTGCACGACGCACAACCGAGAGGAAACCTCCTCACACGACTCCTTCGCTGAAGGAGTGTATGAGCACCCGCTCTGAAGAGGAGCTGTCTGATCGCACGTCGACCACAGGGGTCGCTACACCTGCAGGACTCACACAGGAAGAGCCTGCAGGACACATAGGAGAGTGTTCGAGCTCTCACTTTACTGAGGAGCGGATAGATCCCACCTCGACCACAGGGGTCACTGTGGGACAAGGATCCGAGGCCACCCTCACTCTGCAGCAGATACACAGACTGTTTTCTGCTGCCATCAATAACCTGGACCCACATTATAAATACAGTATAGGACTTATTCCATTATTGAACACATAATCATTAACAGTACTTGTTTAATATCCAACCCAGGCCTCACTCAGATGTTGACATTGGTTAAAGCTCTGAAAGATGAAGCGTTTGTTTTAAAGTGTGCTTTCACTCCAGCCTCCACAGAGGGCGCTGACGCTGCGTGCTTTGCAGCAACAGAGGGCACTGCTCCCAGGACTCATGTTGAAGGTGCTGACGTCCCTGCACCAACAGAGGGTGCTGAGGTCTCGGCACTGACGGAGGATGCTGAGGTTCCAGCACTGACAGAGGATGCTGCACCACTGGCATCTGTGAAGGGTGCAGATGTCTCTCCAGTATCCCCAGAGGGCGCTGTAGCCATGACTCCAGAGGGCGCTGCCATTGTGAACACTACAGCCGACTCCTCTACACCACCAGGCGGTGCTGTTCTGCCTGTGGCACCAGGGGGTGCTGTTCTGCCGATGACACCAGGGGGTGCTGTTCTGCCGATGGCACCAGGAGGTGCTGTTCTGCCTATGGCACCAGAGAGTGCTGTCCAGCCTGTGGCACCAGAGGGTGCTGTCCTGCCGATGGCACCAGGGGGTGCTGCACCACCAGCGCCTACAGGTCTTACTTCTGCATCGCCTACAGAGGGCGATGCATCTCCAGCATCGCCTACAGAGGGCGTTGCATCCACAACATCTAGAGAGGGTCCTTCCTCCGCATCGTCCACAGAGGGCGCTGCATCAGGTCCTGCTTCTGCATCGCCTACAGAGGGCGTTGCATCCATTTCATCTACAGAGGGTCCTGCCTCTGCATCGCCTACAGAGGGTGTTGCATCTCCAGCATCGCTTACAGAGGGCGTTGCATCCACTTCATCTACAGAGGGTCTTGCCTCCGCATCATCCACAGAGGGTGCTGCGTCAGGTCCTGCTCCTGCATTGCCTACAGAGGGCGCTGCATCTCCAGCATCGCTTACAGAGGGCGTTGCATCCACAACATCTACAGAGGGTCCTTCCTCTGCATCGTCCACAGAGGGCGCTGCATCAGGTCCTGCTTCTGCATCGCCTACAGAGGGCGTTGCATCCATTTCATCTACAGAGGGTCCTGCCTCTGCATCGCCTACAGAGGGTGCTGCATCTCCAGCATCGCTTACAGAGGGCGTTGCATCCACTTCATCTACAGAGGGTCCTGCCTCCGCATCATCCACAGAGGGTGCTGCATCAGGTCCTGCTCCTGCATTGCCTACAGAGGGCGCTGCATCTCCAGCATCGCTTACAGAGGGCGTTGCATCCACAACTTCTACAGAGGGTCCTGCCTCCGCATCGTCCACAGAGGGCGCTGCGTCAGGTCCTGCTTCTGCATCGCCTACAGAGGGCGTTGCATCCACTTCATCTACAGAGGGTCCTGCCTCTGCATCGTCCACAGAGGGCATTGCGTCAGGTCCTGCTCCTGCATCGCCTACAGAGGGCGCTGCATCTCCAGCATCGCTTACAGAGGGCGTTGCATCCACAACATCTACAGAGGGTCCTGCCTCCGCATCGTCCACAGAGGGCGCTGTGTCAGGTCCTGCTTCTGCATCGCCTACAGAGGGCGCTGCATCTCCAGCATCGCTTACAGAGGGCGTTGCATCTACATCATCTACAGAGGGTCCTGCCTCTGCACCGTCCACAGAGGACGCTGCGTCACCAGCATCACCTACGGAGGGTCCACTCACCGTTGATGTCTCCACGTCGATGGAGGGCCCACTCACCACTGACGCCTCCACGTCGATGGAGGGCCCACTCACCACTGACGCCTCCACGTCGATGGAGGGTCCACTCGCCACTGACGTCTCCACGTACGCCTCCACGTCGATGGAGGGTCCATTCACCGTTGACGTCTCCACATCGATGGAGGGTCCTCGCACTGCTGTCGCCTCCACGTCAATGGAGGGTCTACTCGTAACGTTTGAGGTCTGCACGACTCACGTTACCTGTCCAGAGGGGTCTCAGGAGAGAGCCCCTCATGTTACCTGTCCAGAGGGGTCTCAGGAGAGAGCCTTTCACGTTACCTGTCCAGAGGGGTCCTAGGAGGGAGCCTCTCACGTTTCCTCTCCAGAGGGGTCTCAGGAGAGAGCCCCTCACGTTACCTGTCCAGAGGGGTCTCAGGAGAGAGCCCCTCACGTTGCCTGTATCGGGAGGGTCCTGGAGGACGTCTCCCACGTATCCTGTCTCGAGGGGTCCCAGGAGGGACCCCCTCACGTATCCTACCTCGAGGGGTCCCTAGAGGGAGCCCCTCACGTTTCTTGCTCCGGAAGGGTCCTGGTGAACACCTCCCAAGAGGTCTCGCAGCCAGAGGTCTCGCAGCCGGAGGTCTCGCAGCCGGAGGTCTCGCAGCCGGAGGTCTCGCAGCCAGAGGTCTCGCAGCCGGAGGTCTCGCAGCCGGAGGTCTCGTAGCCGGAGGTCTCGCAGCCGGACGCCTCGCAGCCGGACGCCTCCACCACACCGATGGTGGGTCTCCACATCCATGACGTTTGCTCACCAGATGTCTTGCCCGACTCTCCTGGTTTCTCGTCCGACTCGTCTGACGTCTCAACGCCCGAAGACGTCTTGTCTGACGTCTCATCGCCTGAAGACGTCTCGTCTGACGTCCCAACACCCGAAGACGTCTCAACGCCGCTCGACGTCTCGTCTGACGTCTCGTGGCTTGGCGCCACTGCACCGCATGATGGGGCTCCTGTTCTGGGTGGGCCTTGGAGGGTCCCACCCTCGTATTCGACTGTCCTGGGGCCTCGTCACCAACGGAAGCTCCTGCTCGATGGACGACGTCCGGGTCGCCCGCCTGAGGTGACTCTACAGGATGGATGGCCTCCCGGTCGTCCGCCAGATGGATTTCTGCACAATGGACGGTCTCCTGGTCGCCCACCTGAGGGGTCCTTGTCCGGGATCGACGTCCTGGTCTCGATGTTTGGGCGCTTGTTGGTTTTTTAGGTTTAGCCTTTTGTGTTTAGCATTTGTCCCAGGCCCTGTTCCTGTTGGTTTTTGGTTTGTTGTCCTTGTGTTTTGTCCCTTGTCCTTGTGTTTTCTCGTGCCCGCCGTCCCTGCGTTTCCTCCCTCCGCCCGCCCTGTTTTTTGGGGGGTGTTCTTTGGGGACGCCGGGGGGCGTCTTTGAGGGGGGGTACTGTAAGGATGGCTCCCTCTGCTGGTCTGTCTCCCTCCTTACATCCTGTGTCTGTCAGCTCTGCGTCTCTGGTCTACGTCTCAGGTGTTTGTGTTTATAGTTAATTAGGAAGCATATTTAGTCAACGTTCATGTGTGTCTCATTGTCGGGTCATTGTCCCTGTTCCCTGGTGTGTCGTAACCCAGCTCCTTGGTCTCGTGAGTACCTCTTTCCTGTATGTTTAGGATTAGTACTTCAGCCATAGTTAGAGCGTCTGTTATCGTTTTGTACTGCCACGTCAGAGTTTGTTTTTGCCTTATTAAAGTATTTTATTTTACTACTCGTGCCTCTGTGAGTCTGCCTGTCTGCACCACGGGACTCATCCCTCCACTCCGCACCAAACCGTGACATTAGTCAGGTACAGCGGATAGCTTCTTCTGTTTTAAAAGATGTCCTTCATCCCCTGTACAGAGAGTTTCAGCTTCTTCCCTCTGGTCGGAGGTTTTTAGTCCCTAAATGTAGGACAACACACTTTAAAAATAGCTTTGTTCCTACTGCTGTTACTGAAATGAACAAACTGAAATAACGTCGAAGCTTTTAGTGGTTAAATTTTTTTTTTTTTTAATATGTTTTGGGAAGCCTTAACACCGTTATGTGCATCATTATCTGTTTATGGTTTCTTTGAAGTGTTGTTACTAAATGTTTTTACTTTGTGTGTGCGCATGGATGTATGCTTTGTACCATTGCAAACCAAATTTACCTTTGGGTATAAATAAAGTAACCTAACCTAACCTGAGGTACGATTTATTGTTTTATTTGTGTCTTTTACAGTATTTGTCTTTTATTTCTGTAAATCTTTATTTGCAATGTTAAATTAATGAAAATTCCTCTCAAAAATAGTTTAAAATTAGCGCCGTTTTTTTACACGGTAAATCCGGATTTTTCCGGTCACGTGACTATGACGTCACGTCCAGATGCCTGCTCCAACGCGCATTGAAAAACAATGGCGGAGAATGCAGACGCATCAGACGAATTTAGCAATTTAAAAGTTTATATTTTAGCGATTTGTCTTCAGTTCGTGAAGCAGAAGTTATTTTGAGTGATCAACAAGAAACAGCAGGGTTTTATTTTCTTCCTGCTGCTGCTTTTTTCATGAGAGGTTTCACGTTCAGGAAGTGAGCAGGTGTCTGAGTTCTGCAGCAACTTTGATCGGGATAACTCTTTTACAGAGCACTGAAACGGTAATACATTAATTAATTTATCTAATAATCATTCAACATTAATTTATAGTCTAAAAACATGAGTCCTTTTTAAATTATCTGGTTTATTTTAGAAGTTTATTCAAACATACGTTCTGAAAAACACCATTCATATTTCCACTGTTGTACTTTGCATGTTTACATGTTCACTATATATAAATATATATAAAAACAGTAGTTTATACGTCAATCATTACATTTAAAAATAAATTTATATCAAATACTGTCAAAATAACATATATTGATGTCATAGCTGAACATCAGGGTGTGTGTGTGTTTGTTTTGTGATCAGGCAGTCATATATTAACATTTATGTAAATGTATTATATATATATATATATATATATATATATATATATATATATATATATATATATATATATATATAACAAAGCCACATTTTTCTGTTTAAGGTGTTGGATGATGTGATCAAAACTCCCTACACGTCACCTTGTTCAACTCTTCTTGCCCATGGAGAACAAAGCATCGCAGGAACGCAGATTGAGAACCCTGCTGTTAAAGTGGATAAAAGCTAAATCAAACTATGACAATAAACTTTTTGTGATGCATTTTTTCAGTGTCTCTGTTTTAAGGCTACAAACTAAGGAATGTCTAATGCCACGTCCTGACCAAACGCGTTTTCAACTGCAGGAGCGTCCAGTTTACATGCAAAGTCAATGGGGGACGCGCCTCCAGCTGCGTCTTGGCGTCGGGCGTCACGTCACGTGCGTGTTGAGCGTGCTGGAAAACGTTTTCCGTGCACGTGAACCCGCTTCAGCCTCCAAAGCAGCGTTGATCATTGCTGAAGTTTTCGGCGTTCAAACGCCGTTCAACTCAGGAGAGTCGGGGGGGAGGAGAGAGGGGGAGAGTCCCTATGTGACGCGGAAACGAGGGGACGGGTATTGCGCAACTATGTGACGTATTGTTTGTGGGACACAGAAAAAACCTGCGGAGTCATGTACTATGGAAGAGAAACTCATTGTAGCTGTGTGTTCGCGACAAGTCCTTCACGACCAGTAAAGTCTGCTCTACAGAGACTGGCAGAGTGCAGTGAGGAACTCGGTGTACCGGTAAGCTCCTCCCCCCCTCCCCGCCGCCGCCACACCGCCGCAGCTTCTCTCTCTGGTCAGGACACCACTGGGTCCAGTGCGTCCACTTGCGTGCGTGACGAGCCTTTTTGCCGTTGAAAAGCTGTTTGGTCAGGACGTGGCATTATGGTGACATGTTTATAAAAAAATAAAAAGCCAGCTTCCTTTTGACTTCTTCAGTTGTTATTAAAATGGGTAAAGGTTTATATTTGTATGAAATATTATTTAAGCTGCAGATTGTGCCAAAATTAATGCTTATTTATTTTTGACTAGTTATTATTTGTGTATTTTTATCCATCAACAATTAAGCATTCTATATTCTTTATTGTAAATTTACATTTATTTACAACAAAAACAAGTTTAGATGCATCTTCATCCATCCGTTTGTTGTCATCCATCCTGTTTGGTCCAAAAGCTTGATTACTGCAATTCCCTTCTGCTTGGCGTCAGTCAAGCCACCATTGCACGATTACAACTGGTTCAGAACGCAGCTGCCCGATTTTTAACCAGCACACGCAAAAGAGAGCACATTACACCAGTCTTGGCCTCCCTTCACTGGCTACCGGTTCATCTTCGAATCCAATTCAAAATTCTCATGTATGTCTACAAATCGCTGAACAGTCTCGCCCCCGCCTATCTCTCGGATCTGATACACCCATATGTCCCTCCACGTGCTTTGAGGTCAGAGGATCAGGTACTCTTAATAGTTCCAGAAACTCGCCTTAAGCGCAGGGGTGACAGGGCGTTCTCACCTCACCAGGGAGGCGTCCAGGAGGCATCCTAACCAGATGCCCGAGCCACCTCAACTGGCTCCTCTCGATGTGGAGAAGCAGCGGCTCTACTCCGAGTCCCTCCCGGATGACTGAGCTTCTCACCCCATCTCTAAGCGAGAGTCCAGACACCCTGCGGAGAAAACTCATTTCAGCCGCTTGTATCAGAGATCTCGTTCTTTCGGTCATAACCCAGGCAAAGGCTGAAACTTTGATGCATGCTTTTATAGTTGTTTAGACTACTGTAATTCACTGCTTTCTGGTCTCCCTAAGAAAAAATTGTCCAGCCTTCAGCTGTTACAAAACTCTGCTGCTCGTGTGCTAACCAAGACCAGAAGGCAGGCTCATATTACACTCGTTTTAAAATCATTGCATTGGCTCCCTGTGCACCTCAGGATTGATTTTTTGATTTTACTCTTCCGGTTCCGGCGAGGTCAGGAGCGGCAGCACCTCTTGTCTCTCTGAGTCTTTATCATCTAACTGACCCGTTTTTTTCAAATTGGACCAAAGCTGGTCCATCTTCCATCTGAATTCGGTGTTCAGTAACTCAGAGAGCCAGACGGGACCGTTCAAAAAAATTCTGTCGGACCAGGTTCGGGAGCTCACCCCATCGGTCATTCTTGCCCGGCCAGGTGAGCCCTAAAGCCGGAGAGCCGCCCACGAAGACCCGGTGTTTCTTCTGCCACTCACTGGACCCCGTTTGAACGTCCCACCTGGATCTGCGGTTCTCCTGTGGTTTCTCCTGGTTTTCAACAACATTAGCAGGGAAGTTTTTTACTTTTGCTGATTTTTTCTGCTGTCCTTTGTTGACCTCGTGGCGTGGGGGGAAGAAAGCGTACCTGGTGCGTGAGCGTGGGGGAGGTGTTTTTGACTGGACCAGAACCGAACCGAACTGGCTGTGGGGACATCACCTACATTAAGTCCACATTAAGTCTGTTTCACCTCCGTGGAACCTGAGCGCATCTGCGCGCGTGTGCTTGCAGCTGACTGGACCCGACTGGAGCTGCGCTCTCTCTGCTCTGTGCTCACACGCGCGTTCATCTGAGGGACGTGCGGATGCGTTCTCTGTAGCAGGCCCAAGACTCTGGAACGAGTTACCGCTGCTCATCAAACAGGCCCCCTCCCTCTCGGTTTTCAAATCCCGGTTAAAAACTCACTACTACTCCATTGCTTTCAATGCCAGCTGATTTGTATTGGATCGTTTGATTTATGATCTGCAATGTTTTTATGTTTTTCGTGTTGTACTTCATTGTCTGTGTTGCCTGTTGCGTGTTTGTTTGTCCAGCACTTTGGTGTGGACTTGTTCCTGTTTAAAGTGCTTTATAAATAAAATGGTATGGTATGGTAAAATATGCAGCTGAGACGTCTGGAATGGAGACCAGTCCTGGGTGGGTCTGTGATGGACTGGAGACATGTTGTCCAGGGTGTGTCTGTGATGGAATGGAGACCTGTCCAGGGTGTGTCTGTGATGGAATGGAGACCTGTTGTCCTGGGTGTGTCTGTGATGGACTGGAGATCTGTCCAGGGGGGTCCCCTGCCTTCACCCAGAAAAACAGAAAAATGTGGCTTTGTTATATATATATATATATATATTTTATATATATATATATATATATATATATATATATATATATATATATACATATATATATATATATATATATATATATATATATATATATATATATATATATATATATACAGGTAGTCCCCGATTTAC